>BRDA01050202.1:0-10443 GCA_036984385.1 Crenuchus spilurus
ATTGAAAAGGGCTCACTTTGGGGCAATGTCTAGTAGGGTTGCAATAAAGGACACTTAATGTACCTTTTACCACTGGAAAAGCAACCAAATAAGGGGGCTCTTTAAGACAGATTATCTTGTTCTATAGGGAACATCATCATAATTTACTGCAAAAAAGGGTCACTCAATCATTTTTCCCCATGTGAAGGGCAGCTAACAGGGTACCTTTTGCCATTGTGGAGGGCACTTCAGCAATGTTTTGCACAATGAGTCCACCCTTTGAGTCCACCAGTGCCTAGGGACACAGGATCGTGAGAACATAAGATTCTGGGAACTTAGGACCGTGGAAACATAGGATCATGGCAGCATATAACCAGGGGGATTTAGAAACCTAGGAACATAGAAATAAAAAAAATACCTGGAAATGTAAACCTTTGGAATATAGAATCCTAGGAATGTAGTACTCTGTGAACTTAGTGCTATAGGAATACAAAATCACATTTAGAACCGTGAGAATATAGGACCCTATGGACCCTAGGAAGTTAGGACAATGAAAATATAAGACCCTGGGAACATACACTGTAAAAAATATCTATGTTGTTTCAACTTAAAAAAGTTAGTGTCCATGCTGCCTTAAAATTTTAAGTTAGGTACACTCAGGAAGCGTAGTTAGTAATCATATAAACATGAAATATTGAGTTATCACAACAAATTCAGTGCTTGATAGTCATACCAACTACAATATTTAAGTTAGGTTAACAACAGGGCAAGTTCATTTTTTACAGTGTAGGACCAATGAACATAGCACCCTGAGAATGTAGGATCCTGGAAATGTTGTGCTCTGGGAAATTAGCACCATAGGAACATAGGACAATGAAAATATAGGACCCTGGGAAGACAGGACCCTGAAACATAAGGCAATGGGAACATAGCATCCTGAACACTAAATGATGACTGTATGATTGCTAACAAAGCTTTTATCAACAGCTTTTAAACAAGCTTCAGTGACACTTTCTATTGTTTTTTGGAGCAGATTGGTACAGTGCAGGTTAACGACACTTTAATGACGTTACCATTAGGTTCAGTAATTATATCACTTACCCAATAAGACAGTACATGGCTGATTGCTCTTCTGTACTCTGATGAGATGTGCTGCATCGTGGACTGTTCTTGATGTGCCGTGGCGGCCCAACAGCCCCCAGGCCCACGGCGGCCCCCTCATTCCTTCCCTTTCTCTTAAAGAGCGACAGGCTAACCAACATCACTGCACTGCTTCATTAATTCATCTGGACTGCAGCCCAGGGTTTACCTGAATGCTCAGGTCACTTGATTTACTCTCATTACACGCTGACGTGTGTAGTCAACCATCAACGCTTTGAGTAATGATCAGTCAGGACTGGGAGCTCATATACATCAGTAAAATGTACAACATCCCTGCTCTGAGCTCTTTAAGATAATATTCTCACAAATGCATTCACCACAGATTGTGTTGTTGCTGTGTTTGGTCCTTTTACCATGAAGGAGGAGGCCCCCTCCCCAACCGTGAAGTTGAAGTTAGGCAATGTTTTGACGCCAGCTTCGAAAGTTTTGTGAAAGTGAAAGTAAAGTTTGGGTACTCCAGACTGTGTATGTTAGATGGGTTCAGTGTGGAGGTCAAATTCCTCTGTGTGCAAGCACATTGGTAGATGATTGTGCACATTCATTAATGAATGATAAAGATGGACTTTTAGTTTCACTTTTATCAGTTTTGCGGATGTGCCAGATGTGAAGTCATGAGATCTGGCTTAACTGTGTCTCATGTTCAATGTGAGCCAATGGATGGTCAGGTTGGGTGTATTTTCTAATGAGTGTAATTTTTTTTATTGATAACTTATCAGCTTCAGAAATGAACAGCACCCTCTAGATCAAATAAAATCACAATAAACATTTCACATGACATTTTCTTTTTTGTTCCATAAAGTGAACTAACCCCTGCAACAGGAACTTGGTGGTTGGACTGTGGACAGGTAAGCGTACACCTATAAGATGGCTCCATATTGTGCAGGTAAATAAATGTCATCTGAAAGGCAGTCTTGGGTTTGGTCCTCATCTGTGTGGCTTTAATTCAGTTGTCCATTCCTGTCCTGCTGTGAATGCTCCACTGTTGTCCTTTGGTCTTAAGTATCAAGAGCAGAGCAGAAATGCAGACAACCATCACTCCTTTCTCTCTCTCTCTCTCTCTCTCTCTCTCTCTCATTGCTGATGTTGATGGACAGCTCCTGGGACGCTGTGATCCATCTCACCTGAAGCTCTAAATCAGATGTGACGTTCGCTGGCAAGGAAATGTCCATGTCGCTCACACCTCGCCATGACATGCTAGTTATCCCCAAACCCCCCACAGACGAACACAGTCACATGCTGTCAGGTAATGAGAGAGAGAGAGAGAGAGAGAGAGAGAGAGAGAGAGAGAGAGAGAGAGAGAGAGAGAGAGAGAGAGAAAGAGAGACGTAAGAGATTGGGCCTTACTCCACCAGTAAAATTTTTATTTTTGAACATACTGTAAATAAATGGTTACATGCATTACAAACCAAGAGAACTGAACTCATCTGGACCCATATTTCAGTTCTTCACTCTCACAACCTCCATACAGTGCAACATCAAAAACAGAATATTGTGTAAAAAATTAATTTGTGTTGATAATTTAATTCAAAAAAGCAAACTGTCATATAGTTTATATTCATTCCACATAAAGTGACTTTTTCTTTAATGTTGATCCGTATGACTCACAAAAATCAGAAATGTAGAATCTCAAATTATTAGAATTTTAATGGACTACAATCTGTACAGCGATTCGCTGCTGCTGATGAACCCCTTTCCTCTGGTTCCCTAATGACAGTCATCATACTTCTGACTGTTAGCAGCTGGGGAAGGTTTGGTGTAGTCACAGGGCTGCCCTCTCTGGTTGGCTGTTTGCCTTGGGAAGGGGTGGGCACATTCTTCCAACTTAGCCATTTTCAGCCCCCCCCCCCCCAAATAGTGACTTTTTTTTTTAAGTGACTAGCGACAAATCTAGCTACTTTTCCCGGGGTAAATGGAGACTTTTGGAGACTCCATGTGAAAGCACCAATCATTCTGCAGTTTTTACATTCTGTATTGAGCAGCAGTTAGTCTCACATAAATAAACCTCTGTAAAAAACGCTTATAAGGTCCATCTGCCATTCCCAAGCCTGGATAAAGGTGGAAAGTTGAATGTAGAGCTACAATCCCCAACATTAAACAGTAAAGGACAAAATTGATTTATATAATGTGGGTCTAGCAAAGCATTAAAAGTCATGCTAAAGTCAAGTTCATTTGTAGTCCTAAACATAATTAGGATGTTTTTTCTCACTTTTGTCTCTCCAAAAATGTTATTCCTTTCTCCTACAGCCTTTATTACAACTACATGAAAATTACCAATTATGCAAATTAATTGATGACGTCATCCAATGATTTCTAGTGACTTTTAGGACAGCCAATAGCTACTGTCCTTACTGAGGAGTTGGCAACAGTGTTTGCTAGTGCCGGTCATTAGCTGTCATTGCTCCCAGCTGTGACATGGCTTTTAAAAGTGCTTGTCTTGTGGCAGATGTGAAGTCATTTCACTTTATCATGTGTACACTCTTAAAAATGATGGTTCTTCAGTGGTTCTTTGGTAAACTCAAAAAGAAAATGGTTCTATATAGAACCATGAACACTCAAACAATGCTTCTCGTCGACAATGGGTTTTCTGTGGTGAAAGGGGTCTTCAGATTGATGAGGAAAGTGTTGTAAATGGTTCTATACAGAACCTTTTTGAAAATGGTTCTATATAGCCCCCAAAATGGTTCTGCTGCAGTTACAATGTCAAGCTTGTAATAGAGGAACCATTTTTGATGATATATAGAACCATTTTAAAAATGCATCTATATACTGTAGAACCATCTACAGCACATGCCTCATCAATATGAAGAACACTTTAGGTTCTTTGTGTGTTTTCCGGGTTCTATATAGAACCATGTTCTTTACTAAAGTACCCTCTCTTTTTTCAATATATTCAATATATAAGTTATAGTAATTAGTACAATAATGAAACACTTAAGCTTACAACTTAAGCCATGCATTGGACAAAAATTTGCTGCCCAAACTTTCTGTAATAATGTGCTGGTATTTCAGCCTTTAAAGAGCCATTACACTGCTTTCAAGCTGAGAAACACTGACGAGACCAATTAAACCTCCAGGATATAAAATTCCCAAACTCACACCACTAGGCCTGCTAATTCCTCCCATAATGCAATGTTGTTCCCCCTGTCAGTTTGTGTAAATGGTGGACAGCGGCGGTCATGTTTGTGCTGTCCACCGCACACAACACAACGTCGCCTCTGTGTGCTAAGCAGATGTTGCCTTGTTTGCAAAAGCACTATGGCAACATCACAACAAATATGCAGATGAGACGGCCATGGAAAGCCTAATAGGCCCTGCACCATTCCTCCATGACTGAAATCACCTTTTTTATAAACCGCATTCCTTTTAAAACGTTTGGGCTGAGATCTCAGCTTATACGACTTCATGTTTATGACACACGACTACAAGCTGCATTACTTCAGTATGTCCGTATTCAAAGGCAGGTGGCTGCAAACGAGTCTATAAAACACAAACACATGATGAGATACCTAAAGCCAAGATAAATGCTTTCAGAGCACAATAAGCACTTAATAGACATGATTATTACTGTTCAATGACATGCTGTTATTCCATAGAAATGGAGAGAAGTGTGTTAGAATAGCTAAAGTAGTGCATTAGCATAGCTTACACACAGCTTAAGGTTTGCAGAAGTTTTGTCTCTAAAAATGTCAATGTCATCATTTTGAGACATCATAAGTGTATCTGAGATTACTTAACAACACATAGTTTGAGGCAATTGGGTGATGCAGTTAGCACAATGCTAATTGCTTCATAGCTTCCAGTGCTTGTTGGCCTTTTAGCATTTATACAAAGCTAAACATGTCTTATGGTTAGCTGAATGGTTACCTTGTAGGAGACAGTTGTCTAAATTAGATCTTTCAGCCTTAAGTTAATCCTTATTTTATGCTCTATATAGTGTTTTGGTGTCAAGACCACTAGAGTACAGTCTGAAACCACAAAACTGGGACACATCAATACCAAGATGGAACTGAGACTAGATAAAAATTTTATTCATTATATAATATTATAAATAAGAAAATTGGGAAATAATTAGATTGTAATTCATTACACATTCATTAGTATTCATTAATAATATATTTCCTTATATATTTTGTAAAATATAACATGAAATATCTAACCTAAAATAATAATAATAATAATAATAATAATAATAATAATAATAATAATAATAATAATAGTCGGAATAATTAATAATTTATTAATAATAATAAAATGTCCAGGCGGAATTTCACAAACGTCCAGGATTTTGTTTTACTCAAGAAGCATTTCGTTCATAAACTAGTCTTGCCCTCCCCCTATTCAGTTTGGTTTGCTTGAGTGAGATGTTATGCTATATTAAATGAAGATGGGCGAGCATTAGGACCCAGTGGAAATCCAAGCCGCTCAATCTGAAAATTTTAGGTAGTCCACAAGCTCACCGACTGACTCTGCCATTTCTTGCTAATGTGTGCTTGGCCATTGCCGCTGTCACTCCCTCAAATACCATGTGGACTTTCAGCTCTAAGTTGTTAACATGTTGAGCGTTAGTTCTGCCTGTATCACATCAGCTACAAGTATTTTAATATCAGAGGTTTCATATTAAAATTAATTAATATTTACATTTGAGTCTGTGTCTGTGTGCATGTGTCTACCAGTCTGTGATAAGCCACCCATTTACATGTCTCTAAGTTTAACTATTGTCAAAATAATTGAGAATTTCTGCTTATTTTTACTCAAAAATTAGGTATATTTATGTGTAAATGAGGTCTATTAACCATACAGTCCAAACATAAGTGTAACATTGGTGATAATGAGCTGGAGTGAAGTTGACGGAAAAGGTGAAGCAGAATTGGGTGATAATTTTATGCTACATGTTTTAAACAGTTTATTATTATTTAATATGTAATAATGTATTAATATATTATTATTGATTAATATTAATTTATTATTTTATTATTCATAATAATGTTTATTAGTTATTACTAGTACTTTGTATATTATTAATAGTAACTAGTAATTATTAATAAAATATAAATCATAATTTGTAAAATGTATTAAGAATGAATAATAATAATACAATTTATGTTCAAGCACAAAAAAAAACTGTATATACAGTGTTATCTTCATTATAGATGTCAAAAAGTATTTGTGAAAACCGGGTCCAAATGGCTTTTAGTGTCACTGTGGCATATCTACTCATGGCAGCAATCATGGAGCAGTGAAAATATTCCTTGTGCTCAGTCAGCATTTTGATTGGAAGAACGGTGGTGTGCAAAGTAAATTGCTTGAAATTAAAAGAACCCCAACAAAATTATACATTTCCATGACATTCAGCACAGAATGTCATAGAAATGTGAAATTTTGTTTTTGCATGTTTGAAATATTCAAATATGTTCAAATAGCTTTTAAGGCCAGTGTTTTTTCTGCATGTTGTTAAGAGCCAATAAAGCTCTTTTTCATATGAGTATCAGCCATATGCCCCTAGTGTACAACTTTTTTTAAATGTCTTTGTATTTAAACATGTGATACATTAACCCCCCCCGCTCCACCCCCATGCTGAGGTGTCCTCTTTTTCATCATTTCAGATCTGGTCACCCTAAATAATAAAAACAGAAAAAAGTTAAGCTGCTAAAAAAAAGTTAATATCATGACTGTATTCTCAAAATTGTATGATTTTATTTATTGTCAAAATAATCTGACTTCATTGTAAGTCATGCTTTATTCTGAGACTCCAATATTACAACACTAGTTCCAAATGACCATAGATGTTTCAAAATGAACAAAAAGGCATTTTACTCCACTTAAAAAAAAATAATAGAAATGTTTGAGTTACATTTCTAATGGTTAGTAATATTTTGTAGTGGTTTCCTGATGGCTTAATATCAAAGTGTCCTGCATTAAGAATGGTTTAACTGATGACTGACTGATTCACAATCTAATGGTTTAGGTTCTAGATATTCTAGAGGAAAACAGATGGTCTCTAATGGTAATCATTAAGCAATTACCATTTAAGTCGCCTTACTTTTTTCAATAACATCAGTAAAGCAGTGAACACTTAAGTCTTTAGACCAGGGGAAATCTACCTTGTCCTGGAGATCTATAACCCTGAAGAGTTCAGGATAGATGGTCCTGAAGGTCATCATTACCATAAGTTTGGAGCCAAACTCTGCAGGATGGTAGATCTTCAGGCCCAGGACTGAGCACTACTGTTATGGACAAAACTCACACAGTCTAGAACAGTGAGAAGATTTAAATTGGTCTCTGCCAAGCATGTTCTCTCTCTCTGTCTCTCTTTCTCTCTCTCTCTCTCTCTCTCTGTCAGTAGTCACATTAGCAACGCTTTTATCACTCTCAGTTAAATCCAATCCACGCTCATCTTCAGATTGCTGTTTTTGGATTTGTATGAGCAGCTTATTCAAATTTCAAACAGCGGGCTGAAAATAAAGCTTGGCATGAGAAGCAGGATGGGAGAGGATGAGGCCTGTCTCCTCTCACGCAGATTTGGACCATATACTTTCATGTATTTTTTCTCTCTATATTGCTGTTGGCAAACGCAGGAGGTGAGTTCCCTTAGTACTCAACCTCTCGACCAATGGCAGAAGTCGGAAGCCAAAGATGCTTCAAGGTCAAGGATGGTGTGCCAACATATCTAAATAGCCGTGGCTACGACTGCATCGAGCAAAAGCACGACACCCTCCTAAAGCATTTGGATGGGAGAGAAAAGAATAGTATAGCTACGGTTTAGAGGAAATGTTAAATGTAGTGTGAGCTATTTTCCTTTCTGGAAATCCTGTAACGTGGCTCCATCCACGTGGCAATTTTTGGAGTGAGATTACAAATCCGATTACACTAATCACGTTAACACATCGGCGCGTGGAGATGGTTTTGTGCTCTGAATGCTGTAAAACACATTTCCTCATTTCTCTTAATCTGCTTAATTACTCTCTAGACGTTGAGGAGCGAACTCATCACTAAAGAGATCACTGGAAAACTGGAGCATGATCAAGAGGTCCAGAACGCAAACACTCAGAAAGTGCCAAGCTTTCCATATCACTTCTTTGGTAGGAGACATTAAGTGTAATTAATACAGGGAGAGATCTATGAAGTAAAACATGGTCTTTAGTCAATAGAGGAAAATAGTGGTCTATGAAGGAACAACATAGTCTTTAGTAAATAGACAAGAATGGTAGTCTATTAAGTAAAACATGGTCGATAGTCAATTAAAATCATATTTAAGTTCTACTTCACATTTAATTAATTTTTAATTCAGTTGAGTTTAGAACAATGTATTAATGTTTCTTACTTCTTGTCCCTCACACTTTCCTTTTTCCTTTTTCCTTTATAGACCACTGTCTTATACATGGATATAGAGAACTAAGAGATCTTCTCATAATATTTGTAAGATGTCTCTATTCTTCTCTCTTCTTTTCTCCATCATGCATTCTCTCCATGTCCATTGGTTTCAATACTGCTGGACCATCTAAACTTCATTATATTTTGTATTGAGTTTCAGGTGAATCACAGCATACGATAAGACTGCTTCTGTCTTCCCTTCTTGCAAAACTTTAGTTTTAAATTCAACTTTCAAAACTCAGGCTTGATCTACCAAATTTAGTGCACAGTTTAAAGCTTCAAACTTATGAATGTTCTCCTGTTTGGATCCATATATCCATCCCTCCCACCCACCTCCGCCCTACCACCCAATTCTTCATTCCCTTTTGAGCTTGTACCACTGAACTTGTACGTAGCTTAAGGCTATGCTGACTTAGATATAAACTCCATTGTCAGTACGCCTCCTCTATTCTTTGTTTTTCATTCTGATTTACCCAGTTTTGTCAAGAAACCTCACTTTCTGATCTGAAATACTGATTTAACATCAAATTCTGCTTGCCTATTTGTGGCCAAAAATAGACGTCAATGACATTTAAAGGCTTCCTGGCATATCACTCAAAGATCTCTACGACAGGACAGTGGGATGTAAACCACAATGCCGTCATCTGCTATTAACAAGACCAAAAAAGATCCAGCATATATTTATAGAAGGAAAATCATCTGTGAATGGTGTCATTTTTTGTGCAGTTCATGCTGTGAGATATAGTACTGGTTAGTCATCTGAACACTGACGTTAACACAGGGGAACTTTATATATTTGGTCTGATGATAAACAAGAGTCAGTGTGCTGGTTAGTAGGCACAGATGGCTCTATTCCCACCTGCCACACACTTCTGAAATAGCAGAGATGTTTACACTCAATTGCCACTTTAGGTACAGCTGCCATATACAGTCTATACAGTACAGTGTCTGTGCACTCCTGATTAAATAACTTGTTTTAATGTTTTGCTGTGAATACAACATATGCACCGGTAAGTGCCCTCAGGAACACCAGGACAGGACAGTCCACCACCCAAATATTACCTAGTCAGTGGTGGTTAATTGATGGATGAAGTAGAGCAGGGCTGGTAGCAAGGCTGTAAAAGGCTACAGCCTGTAAATGTAAACCTATAAAGTGCACCTATATGAAGGGTGATGTACCTTGTGAGCCAACAAGTCTACAGTAATGATCTATACGTGGCCCATTTGGCCTCAAATGACTCTAATCACATGCAGTGCAGCATTAGATGGCTCAGTGGTTCCGGTCCTTTCAGCATAAATATCACTTTCATTGAACATTTTGACATTTTCAGTTTTGAATTGTACAGCTATTTGTTTCTACAGGACAAAATCTTTCTACATTTGTATTTGAGGTCAAGATGACCCTGCAGCCCACAGTGTTTATGGTTGCTGTTTGTTTGGTTTGTTCGTGCCTGTGTGGTGAAATCGTCTATTTCAGCTCCAAATGCTGAAATTCTCTCTGTGTGTGTGTGTGTGTGTGTGTGTGTGTGTGTGTGTGTGTGTGTGTGTGTGTGTGTGCGTGTGTGTGTGTGTGTGTGTGTGTAGTTTGAACTCATTCGTTTTAATTTTATTTTTCCCTACATTGTAAATTAATACTGAAGTCATCCAGACTATGAAGGGACACATAAGGAATCATGCAGTAAACTTAAAAGTGTTAAACAAACCAAAACATGTTTTAGATTTTAGATTCTTCACAGTAGCACACAACTGATGTCTCAAACACATTAAGAGGCAAGAAATGCAAGTAATGAACTCTTGACAAGACACAGCTGTTAACTGAAAACCATTCCAGGTGACCACCTCATAAAGCTGACTAAGAAAATGTCAAGAAAGCTGTCATCTAAGGAAGTGATGCCTACTTTGAAGAATCTAAAATATATTCTATATATAAAC
>BRDA01050229.1:0-16221 GCA_036984385.1 Crenuchus spilurus
GGTGCTAGCCTGCTACAAGCAACCAGAGACAGATGGCATTGGAGAGAAGTGACTCATCTGTGCAGCCTACCATCGCGAAGTGATGATGGCGTGTGACATGACATACTATTAAATGTAATAAAGCATTCACATCATGACCACAGTCTTGCTGCGTCACTGAAAAGCACTATTTCCTCACAAATAAATAAGAAAATGACAAGTCAGAATTAAAATAGATAAGTCTGAGTCTGTAACCAGGAGTATGTGCCTGAAGAAGCACTTGCCAAACCTTCCCAACTATGAGTGATTGAAAGTTAATGTAAAACTGAAAGTGAGCCACAGCAACATGACAGGATCCCCCAAATGGGTGGCATCATGATGCTGGCTTATCATCATGATGGCTGTCAGCCACTGACAATAAATTGAAGCCTAGTCCAAGGCACTCTCAAAAAAACGTCACCAAAACCAGGTTCAAAAACATCAATATCTTTGCTGTATCTCTTTTTTAATGTGTGGTAATATGAATGAGTCAGGCTTTACTCATGTCCATACCTCAACATCCATTCTACACTATTATCTAGGAGACAAAATACAACGTTTGAACTGTAACAATTGGTTACAAAACACATGATAAATAACAAAGGCATCACAATATTAAAACACATTTATTGTTTCATCATTTTGCCAACAGGTGCATTAACTGAACATCAACCAACAATCAAGAGTTTTTAATTTTGTGGAAAGAGATGTTGCATCAGTTATGTGATGCATTTTTAACCAGATCACTAGAGTATGCAAGACTTAGAAGCTCAAGACATGATGCAGTGAGGATATAAAACTAATAATTGTCTATTAATTATTTAACCAGCTAAAACAGGAACTGTAAAACAAAAGTTGTAACTGGGGCACACAATGTTGTCCCTTAGGTTCAATAAATCCCACAGAGAAGGATGTTCAAAAACAAATAATCAAGAATGAATCACAGTCAATCAGTTGGAATATATATATATCTTGACTGTTGATTTATAAAAAAAAAAATCTCTGTTTTGCTTCATGTTTCATCATAAATTGAAACACGTTCTTCATAGTTTACTCTCCAGTTATGTGAACCAGTTAATTTGGGGAACCAATAAGATCAGTTGAAAGGTTGATCCTGTGTGGGAAAAAATGAATAAGACAGACGTGTTTGGCATAAAGAAAATTATAAGAAAGTGTTTGATAAGAAAAATTAGCTCCCTTGAGCGTTGTCAATCAGTGTTCTGCAGTTGTCTAAAGAAAATACCTGGCAGCATTGCAAAGCACAGAACAAATCTATACATACATATCTGCACTGGAGCAAATATTCTTCACAATGAAGAACTGTGTTTACATCCTTTCTGTTTAAGTAATGTCCCTATATTCTCCTTATGTTTGGTCTAAAAAAAGTAAAGCTGCCTCAGCAGTGTGTGGGCTCGAGAACATTATGTTGCAAATGCAGTTTTCAGGAACTCTGTGTACTGCTAAACAGTATGTCTTGTGAAGGTCTCCAAAGGCACCTTTGTTAAACATGTATAGAGGCTAAAAACATCAGTGTAACCATTCAACAGATCAAGGGCCTGGACGTAGGATGGAAAAGTATAGACTGCAGACTGTAATGCAAAAATAGAAACATACACAGCCTAAAAAGAGCTCAAGTTACTTCAGCAAAAATAGCACAATTCAGCCTTTTTCAGTGTATTTCATTACAATGATTACTCAAATCTCAAAGTACACAATGTTCTGTTTAATAAATTTAATTGATACATGTGCAAATACATACCGTACATGTCACATTAAAAAGCAGAATGCTGATGCAACTTGTGATCAGGTAATGCATAATTACTATGCATCTTTCCACATTCTATCTTCTGTTCAGTAAATACAACCTGATTTATTTATTGCATTAAAAAATAGAAGACTGTAACAGGGTAACAGTTGAGTGTTTCGTTAACCCTTAAGTTGTTGGAATAGATACCAAAGATGTTATATACTATCTTGGAGTAATAACCAAAATATACTATAGTAGTTTGGCTCTTTGTTGGTAGAATATCAGCATGTGGCTAATGTTCATCAATTTTAGAAGAACTTAATGACTGCTACTCTTAGGCTAATAATAAAAATAGTCAGCCCCCTTCCTGGATGAAATTAAAATGCTGGGTGAAGGTAGGAGGGAAGTTTTTTTTTTACTTTAAAGCTAAAAATATGTGTCCTCATAAAACAATTCAAGCATTTTGAAAAAAGCGGGTTAAGTTGGAGATCTTTTTTAACTACAAAAATACTGATTTGCCCTACAGAGAGTAAATATCTATAAATATATGTAAATATGATCAGAAATCCATTACACCAATGGAAGTGCCTTTACATGTAAGTGCCTGTGGCTAAGATTGGCTAACTGTGGCTAAAGCGTGGCTACTGTGGCTAACTGTCTTCGCCACAGGTAGCTGTTAAATCTGTGGCTAGTCAAATCCTTATGTGGCTAAGAAAGTTTTAAGCCCCTTAGCCACAATGGCCAGGTTTCATGAGCCAGTGCCATGAAATCTTTACTGTCACTGGTGTTAAACATATTGTTTAGTTAGGGAACATAAATTTATTTGAAAGAAGTTTATTCCACTCACCCTGTCCTGACTCCATACTTTTGCTTTATTTTCAATTCAAGTTCAAGTGATCAAATGTGCAAATATTGCTATGATTGTATACAAAGCCGTGCAAAAGTGCAGTGATGCTTAGTCATTGAGAGTCAGACTGTGTGTGTTAAAGAGTCTGACAGCCTGAGGGATGAAACTGTTGGGACAGTCTAGCAGTGAGGGACCGAATGCTGCGGCATCTTCTACCAGACGGCAGCATGGTGAAGAGTCTATGTGATGGATGTGAAGGGTCCTTCACAATGCTGAGAGCTTTCTGGATGCAGAACAGAAGAGAGAACCCAATGATCTTCTCAGCCATCCTCACTATACAGTCAAGAGACTTACAGTCAAATGCAGTGCAATTCCCAAACCAGACAGTAATGCAGCTGCTCAGGGTGGACTCTTTGGTTGCTCTGTAGAAGGTGGTGAGGATGAGAGGTGGCAGATTAGCTTTCCTTAGTCTTCTCAGAAAGTAGAGATGTTGTTGGGCATTCTTACTTATGGAGCTGGTGTTGAGAGACCATTTTACCATTTTATAAAAGTTAAGTTATGAAAAGATGCAAATCTACTCCTTTTTCCTTGGAAGAGTGAATGTAGTGAACCTTTAAGGTATAAAATTAGACCTTAAGGACCACACTGTATCTAATCCCTATTTGGACAGGATTGGTTTACAGAAGCTCTTCTTGTTATTTTACATTTTGTCAAGATCCACCATGTATGTGTTTTTTTCTCTCTTCCTCCTAAGAAAAGTCTGAATAACATACCATTTTTAGCTAACTCAGCTCTCGCTTGATCATTTTAGTCCCATCCAGACAAAAATCCCTGTGATTTTCACAGAGGCAGATGCTGTCTTGTGTTGGAAAATAAATATTTTTGGACACTGCTTCAGGCCCTATTTAGTCTTTTAGTATACAGATCTACCAGAAACCCTCCCAGATCATGAAAAAAGGGAAACTCAACCTCCTGTTTGGTCTGCATGGAATCTGGGAGAGCGTTATTCAGAGAAAAAATATGCTAAAAATAAAAAAGAGATATCACAGATTTATTAAAGGGATAAATGTTATAAGATACAGGTACAAGTCATTACTTACCAGTATCAATTTCTCAAAGATCTAATAAATGCTAAAATGCTGTTAAACTAATACAACTGTTGTTAATAGTACTGCTGTTAACTTCTTAAATATCCTGGACCCATAATTCCTTTGACTCAGATATTCATAATTTATCATTTTCTAAGATCAACATCAAAGTAAAAATTCATATGAAAAAAATGTTGTGATGTTGATTTATTCTTGCAATCCTTTACTGATGGTTGTTTGACTCATCAAACAAATAGAACTGCACTCACAATGTCCCTTTAGTGCTGTGCAGCCTGAAATAAATTTGACAAAAAAAAAACTAAAATCCTATATTTTGGAATCCAGCAGTAAATTGTAAAGGTCAACATTTTGCATTTATTTAATGAAGTAACATATTGTATGCTGTATAGAAACTCTATAATAAAGGTGAGAAATCCTAAAAAATACAGTGTTTTAAGACGCTAAGCTAATATACAGTATCTACAAAAAACTCTTTCTACTTAAACTGATAATGTAAAACAATAGACAGACATCTTAAAGATAACAGAGAGAATGAATACATAATAAGTATTTAAGAGAATAAATAAGAAACTTTATCATATAATCACCTGATACAGACAGGACATTTGCTCATCTTGTAGATATTTTAATGTCCATCTGAACTCTTGAGTTTCACAACTGAGAAGACATGTACTGAATTCAATTATAAACATACTCCTGATAAACTAATCCAATCCAAATAGGGTTTAAGCATACATTTCGATAGTTTGTACCTTTTCTGACAGTGTACAAAACATTGACATAATCATGTTAAAACATAACATGTAATGGCAGATGTCATACGCTGTCATTACAGATTATGCCACTATGATGATGGTATTAATTACTGTTAACTGTCATGACAGACACAATAATGTCTGATGTCATGACTTTAAATTAGTATGAGACATAAACTGTCACAACATCAAAGACTGTACCATCTGTCATAAAAATTATCCTAATGGTCATGCTAACATGACACAGATGCCAAATAAAGTGTTATCATTTATTCTCATGCTTTCTCATCTCCTCACACTCTGCCTCAGAAACTCCATTTCCCAGAATCCCATTCAAGTGACTTCCCTTCTTAGCTCTTTCCCATTTTGATTATCATTTGTACTATTTAAGCCAAGCCTCTAGATTTGCTTATTGCTTGGTATTGTCATTTCTAAACGCAGTAACTTAGCTCTCCGTCTTCTGCCTTTACAAAGTTTTGTATCAGTTTGTTTAACCTGGGTAGCTTGTTAGCTTCCTTAGCTGGTTTAGCTCCTTAGCTTGTTAGCTTCCTCTGTGTTAGCCTTCCTTGTTTACCGAGTTTGGTTAATGAAAGCTTACATAAGCTTTGCTCAGTATTAAGACCACCATTTTTATATATAAGGTGGAAACATTTTAAAGACATTTAATAGACTTTGTAAAGATTTTCATAAAACATTCTTTGTACTTGTATTGTGCCCCTGAGAAACGATTAACTTAAGTAGAAAAAACAAAACAAAAACAGATTCCTTGGAGCCATGATTTTGTGTATGGTAAGAATGTGGACCTAGTTGTTAGCATCTAATTCTAGCCATTTGAACTGTGCAATTTGCGAAAATATATAAGAAACCTCAAGTGAAAGGAAAAACTTTGCTTAAGAATCTGCACACCTATTTTTATGAGTGTAGAGGCTCTGGCAAAAGTGGTTTCCTCACTTTAGACTGAAGTAGGCTTACAAACTGAGATGAGCATTTAAATAGCTCTGTGGTGGCGACTGGTGTTCTCCAAGTGCATTAGGGTCAGTACTGCTGCAAAGCTTTTGGGAAAAAGATGCTTGGTAAAGATGTGCATCACAGCATGCTTCATCCTCCTACACATAGTAAACTATCTATAGAAAAGCTTGCTTATATAATAACTGAAAACCTGTAAATACATAGCACTAAAGTGCGCAAGACTGGGCAAAATGTGCATAAAACTCTTATGAAAATGTTACACAAGGTCTAAAACGCATGCTGCACATTTTGCATACATTCTATAAATGTGGTCTTACTGAATACCATACACCACATTTTAATAGTGCTTTGTCATGTTGAACAGCTACACAAAAGTAAGTAATGAAGTTAAAGCAGATCATGGAAGGGCGGGAAAATTCATTATCCAAATGTATTGAGCAAAGCTGCCAGTTTATGGCACAGACAGGGACCATTTAGGGAGGAAAAAAAAATCATATTTCATTAGCAGAATAATGGCCAGGATCTTCCTGGCATCCTTGCTGAGTTAGGGAAGACAGCAAGAGGGAAATGGGGAGGGGTGAGAGAGGGAAAAAAGCCCCCAAAAATCGGGTGATAAAATGCATGCTGGTTGTATTTAATCCTATATTGCCCTAATTAAAGTACTTGATACCCTCAGCGATAAATGGGTATAGCAACACCAGCAGCCTCTATTAATAGTCTTGGCTTGTGCCCTGGCTTCATGGGGTGCAATAACTCTAGATAATTTTATTAATAAAATCATCTCTCTCCAGACAACCCCCCCCCCCACACACACACACACACACACACATCTCCCCTTGCGTGCCTTCCCATTTAGACATCAACCCCTGTCTTGTCCAGCGCATGCACACTCAGGCATAATGAATCACTCCAGAATGCATGAAACCTTCTTTCCCTCCCTCTCTCTCTCTCTCTCTCTCAGACACCACACACACGCCCACACACTCAAAGCTCTCTGGATCCTGACATGCAGAGCTAATATAGCCAAACTGAGAGAAGAGACTGGAGGTAAGAGTAGATCTAAGGCAGTGCTGTAAGTGAATCTGTTCCAACTTGGCCTAAATACGAGTTAAAGAAACAAGTTTTGGCTTGATCTGCCTCACTTGGCTGCCTTAGCAAGGTTGCAGCATTTGAGTTCTATGTGCAATGCACAATGTCTGACTGATCATTAGACAAAGAGTCAGTCGAGACATTTTTTTCTAATCTGAAAGACAAATAAACAGGTACAGTGCTAAAAATTAATCTTCATTTTTACATCATTTGAAATCACAAGCTGCCTGTTATACAGTATGAACATTTTGTGATTTATGAACTAATAAAAACTGGAATAAAATTATGTGTATTAAATCTCATAACAGTGTGGATTAAAAGTCAAGTTTTTTATCCTCTGGAAAGGTATCATTTTGGGAGAGATGAGTTTTTGTTTTTTTGCTGACAGTGACACTATACAGCAACAACAGATTATAATTTATTGCATTTTCATATAGCGACAAACCTTTCCTATATAATACACGTACCTTTCCAACGTAGAGAGGCTCCGTTCCTGTGTATTCTTCCACCACAAAGAACTGGTTCCACACCCAGCCCCTCTTCACTCTTTCATGGGACACTGGATTTTTTTCACTAGTCCTTCCAACATCACAGGATATCCACCCACAGCAGTGCAGAACCCCCAGAGTCACCACCAGAGCTGATGCCCTTTCTCTCCAGTGGGCAGCCATCTTGGAAAACTCTACCTTCTACATGTGGTGAATTTTGAGAAGGCAATCAAGATACACTTTTCCTTCCACCTCTGGATATATGTTTACAGGAACAAAAATAAAAGATCCAAATAATAAACTGTAATAAGTTCTTTCCTCTTTGTGGGCGAAATAAATCCAATCAGTACTGCAGCATTTTTAAAACATACAAATACTGTTGTTCCAAAACAGGTTCAAGAGCGTGTTAGATAAAAGCTGGACCATTATGAATTCACAACAATGTATACTGGGGAATACAGCCAAAAGTTCTGTGTTTTTAGCTCTATTTGGTTTCCCTGGAGTTGTGCTGGGGTTGCAGTGAAGTCAGAGGAAGAGAAGTTCACTCCAGCATGCTGTTTGCAAGGCCACAGCCTCGTGTGTCTGCTACAGAGTCTCTATAGGATGAGCAGGATTTGGGCCAGGTGATATGAGAGAGTGAAGACATGCCTGGAAATCAAGATAGCCAAGTAGAGAAAGTTGTGAGCTTCTGTTACTTTCAACTTGAATCTCTGCAATCCCAGTGAGGCCATGCCATTTGAGAAGAAGGCAGAACTGATGGCAATGTCAGCTTGCTTGATGGTAGATTTTGGAAAATTGAGTGTTTGTGCTGTTTCATATCATTGTTGACCATTTCTGAGGTACATCAGATGCTTCAGTGCTAAAAAAAATAACTACTCAGTAGAGTGCAATATTTGCAAACTCAAAAACACTACTGTGAGTGTGGTTCCAGGAATAGTTAAAGGTCTAAATCCAAAGCAGTAGGGGTTTGGTGATTTGGCATAGCTTCTTCAACAAGGCATCAGCTGCATCCACACTTGACCTCCCGCAGTCTTCTAGAGAACATGCTGGAAAATGAGCAGCTCACCTGAAACAGGGCAAAGACAGAGATAGTGAGACAAGAGTTAATGATACTCTTGTGTAATATCTGGAGATTTCAATCTGACAGATACATCCCTTCAGATACTGAACAAGTGAAGGGAAAATAAATGGTCAAAATGTTCATTTTACATCTAAAAAAATCCAATATAGTTATGAGTCAGTTCCTTTTACCCAGAGCCATCAGTAATCCTCAGAAATAAGCCTGCCTGAATCTCTAAAATATATTTTTAGAAATTGCCTTAAAATACCTCATTACAATACAGAATGAGCATTACTTTGTAACATTTACTTACATCTATTAAATACAAGGCATTCCAAATTTTATAGCTGTTTGTACACTGGTCAGTTATACTGCACCTGGCCACAAATGTGAGTCATTTCATCTTTCTCTCAGCTTCATGCAGCTCCTTTAAAAATGAACTTATCATTTTATATCCACCAGTGTTTATGCTGGTGCAGCAGCAAACAAAAGATTTAATTCATTCATTCCAACCACTTACAGACAAATGCGATTTTAGAAACCATTCCTGACTGCTGCACACCAAATCCATTTTAATTATTTGATTTGCTCCTTTGCATTCTAAAAAAAGACTGTGCACAGAAAATATGCTTTTAGTTTGGATAATCTACCTGCAAACATTTTTCAAGGCAGAATGTTTGGACTCAGCAAGAATCCCGGTAATGGGCTAAGCCCAAGAGCAATGCCTTGTGTGTGAGCTAGCCAGGTGTGGAGGGGAGGAGGAGGGGAGGCGGAGGGATGGTTATACATCAAGAACCCAACCCACAAAGTGTCGGACTGCCTAGTTGTGGCCTACGGCGTGAGCCTTACACGAGGGGGCATCTGATTAATTGCATGAGGGACCACTAATTGGATAAACGCATTAATCAATTAATTCTATCCATCAGAGCAGCAAGCCTAATACTTCAAACAAACACTGAGCCAGAAGGTGTAGATAAGCTACGGCCCTGTTGCACGCACAGAGATCCGGCACTGGCCAGGGATAATGATTAATGGTCTTTTTGAAGCCTTGTGAATGTGGAGAAAAACAACATTTAGCGTGGCTGAGGTGTCACAACCTCAAGGCTAAGTGATCGCAACAGCAGCAGACTAGCAAAAGGAGGAAAACTCCTAAGGCTATTGTTGCGGTTGGCCTTTTGCACTTCAACGAGCTGCGGAGAAGATTTCTTGTCTGGCACTGAATTCATAAGTTGTTTAAAGTTTTTGTCTTATAATTAAAAATTGGTTGATATGTACAGCTCAGATAGAGGGCAGAGAAGGGGCAAGAACAAAATCTCTGTAGAATCATGCAAGCAAATCAGGCATGAAGTTTTAACCAAGTCGACAAAATCTCAGACAACTTGTGCATTTTTAGCACATTATTAAAACAAATCACTAACAATTTTAAGCATTTAGATGGGCTAATTTTTATACCAGAACCTGAGAGTACTGGAATGTAACTAATGCACAGTACATAAACTGACAGATACATTCTTTTTGTAATCCAGGCAAATCCAGCAGCACACAACATGTGCTACAGTTATTTACATTTGCACACTCAAAGTGTCAGCAGGCCCCAGGAAGGATACAGTAATACCTTAGTACCATCTTAGCAGATGGTTAATGGCAAGTATGTGACTTCTCTTTGATCATCACCAGTGGAGGCTAAATTTGCAGAAATAAACACTCAATTTTCACCAGGGGCGTCTTGTTAGCCTCCTACAGTTTGATTCTGATATCTTTCTGTTAATGGAAAAGAAGTTCCTTCTATGTATTCTTATTCTTTATTGGCCAGTATGAGTATGATCATAGTTTGTAGCTGTAACTGCAAGCTACATTTGATGAAAAGGGGCTCTGACACACATGGCATTTAAGACCCCTGTTCAACCAGTGACTTTGGTCACAAATGAACAATATCATTTTTTTGCCATAAAAAAGATAAGAACGAAAGGCTAGGACAAATTATTGCTCCCTAAGACATGGTTTATGTTTTGAAAATGCTCTAGAGAAACTACAAAGAGAATAAAATAAAATACAACAGCAACAAACAGCAGCAAAAAAATATGTTTCATGACTTCCCATCACACCCTAATAAACAGTACTATTTGCTCTCACATGTTGAACCGCAGTCCATCAAAACCATCAAACAAGCTCCTTTTACAATTATTTGATCAAAAAATAATGTTTTTCATGTTGGCAATTAGTCTTGAATGTTTTTTTGGGTAAAGAGCTCACTTCAAAGTTAAAGCATGTTGTTTGTTCCTTTTTGCCTCAAAGGAAAACATCTCAAGAAAAAAAATACAGATTAATTTATTTCAGTCTATCTCCAAGTTCCCCTGTGCCTTTTCCAGCAGATTTTCTTAGCCGGGCCTAGCCATGTGCTTATGATTAATTATAAACCATTTGTATCAAATAGTTTTCTGGGTGAACGTATTTCTCTGAAGTACTTCTGCATACCCAACCATTTGCTCATGCTCAGAACTCTTTGGCATTTAACAGGGTAAAAAACAAAAAAACAAAAAAAAACTAAGTGGAATCCCTCTGTTTTTCTATCCCCGCCTCCCCTTTAGCCTCTGCCTTTTCTTCCCACTTTCACAATTCTTATTAAGGGTGCACACAATTTGTCCTTAATTAAGGCTTAGACTATGGTACGTTAATGAACTGGCACTGGGGGGAAAAATAAGACTTGGTGCTGGTGCAGTTGGCCACATTCAGAAGTCACTGGCCTGAGCTAATTAGCACAATGTCAATTAGCAAGGTTCGGTGGTGGTGGGGGGAGGGGTTACAAAATCCTGTTTTGATACAGATGTAAGGCCTCTCCCTCCCAACCCAAAGCACTATTGGCAAGCTGGGTGCGCTCACTCGTGACCTATTAGGTCGTGGATTGATTAGAAAACATGGCTGCTACTTCTCATCAGTCGCCAACCAGAGTGCAGAGGCCGTGACAGCTGGCATCCGCAGCCCGAGAGGAGACTGATCACCACAGAGTGATGGGCCTGAAGCCAGAAGCAGAGACTAACAGCCGCTCAGTCTCTCTCTCTCATACTTTCTCTCTCTCTCTCTCTCTCTCTCTCTCTCTCTCTCTCAGTCAACAAACTCCCTTTCAACCTGCTCAACCTCCATCCCTTTAACATGAATCAACGGACGTCCATTAGCTGATGTGTGCCATTCACCACTGAAGAGGAACAAAGGTGCCACCAGTGTGAGATCTACAAGACTTACGTTGACAAAGACATTTCAGGCACAAGCTGCCTTTCTAATCCAAAAAGTTGCTGGAGATGAAAAGGAAAGATACAAACGACCAGCTGATTAAAGAGCAAAAACATTTTTTTAGAAAAATGAAAAACAGGATTTTGAAACTAATAGCCTGAAGTTAATTCCCTCACTCAAATCCCCCAAAGGTATCCTCAGGTTTTGATGTGACATCCGGTTGTGTGTTTGCCGAGCATCTCCTGGCATCGACAGATGAAAGCTCTCATCAAAGCTCGACCCACAAGGACTACATACGGCTTTGGTTATTCAAGGGAGCCTGGCCACTACATTCAAATCCCCTCCCTGTGCCTATTAAAAATGGCCATCTTTGTCATCTGAAATCCCAATTTGTCACAGTTGCTTGGCTGTGTTGGACCCCAGGAGCTGCTGAGCTGAAACTCATACACAAAATAAATAAATAAATAAATAAATAAATAAATAAATAATAAAATACTTGGCTTCCAGAAGGACAAAGTGAAATGGTGGTTGAGTCCAATGGACAGATGGGCTGATAGATTATATAGGAGTCAAGGGTGCATTTGAAGTATGTCTACTGTACTGCATGCATGAAAAAGCACTGCAGTTATGGCTCGCAAACTAAGTTGGCATCTGCAAACTGTCTCCCTGACCTTGAAATCTGATTTTATTTATTTATTTATTTATTTTATTTTCACACCCCAGCTGAATTTCAACAATACACACTCCAAGAAAACAGATCGTTACCAATCTCAAAGACAAATATTTGTTCTCTGGTAAAGAAAAGAGGAAAATCACTGAGCGAAAGATGGGGAGCTATAGCTACACCGCCCCCGCAGCCATTAGCATTCAGTATGGAGGCACTCAAGGAGACCATCAAGGAATGCATCCGTGAAAGTATGGTGAAGGCTCTGAAGGAGATGACTGAACTCTGTGAAGACTTCAATTGCTGTGAAAACACAAATGGACCAGTTGAAAGAGCAGACAGAGCAGCTTGTGGGCCATCTTTATCATCCACACTGCCCAGAACCACGTGGACAGCAAAGATATTTCACCTCTTTGTTTTTACAACATAAAGGTCAACCTTTTTTGGGAGGGGGGATTTCTGTAAGTAATTGCAAGTGTCTACACTCTAATGATTTTTCTACTTGCTACCCATGACCCAGCAAGTGCTCTGTATTGAACAGCAGCAATGAATAGTTTGAAAAACCTAGTGTTCAATATAAGCAGATGAGAAGTACAGCAAGCTTGAACACGTAAAAGAAATGTATTAATTAAGGCTCTTCAGTGAGACATTTTTCACATAATCTTTCAAAAAAAAGGGGTGGAGACAACTAGGAAGTTGAGGTAAAGCTTTAGATCATCTTCAGACAGGGAGATGAATGTGTTAGAGATACTTCACAGACTCTACAATACCATGCCATTATTGAGAACTCTGCGTTGTGCATTATTTATGAGAGAGAAGATTTGAATTGTTTTGTTTTTTAAACCTCGATTGGGTGTCACCTTAGGGTTTTGTCTTGAAATTTATTTTTTATGCCTTCCCCAAAACACTTCCTTTTGAACAAAGACTTCCCTGTGCCTCTGATTCCTGTCACAGAATCACAAATGCTGTGCTCAAAAGAAGTGAAGCAGAACAAATAACACAGACAGAATATTCCAGAGTTCCAGTGAATGAATACTACTAACCTACTGAGTGTTACTGCTCACAGGACGCGGTTCCATCCATCCATTATCCCATCTGATTAATCCTGATCAGAGTTGCAGTTACTCCCCTACACTCTCACTGGGCATAGGGTAGGGCAGTACACTATCCTAACTAAGCACAAGGCAGGATGCCAATCCATTGCTGGGTGTGTGCACACACACATGCACACACACACACACAAGGACAATTTAGAGTACCCAATTAACCCGACCCCCATGTTTTTGGACTGTGGGAGGAAACCCTGGAGGAAACCCATGCAGACACGGGGAGAACATGGAAACTCCACCCAGATGGGGACTTGAACCCAAGACCACAGCCAGTACTAGGTTAAAGTAGCAAAACAGAGTGTGTGCAGTTTTTTTGATGTAAAAAATGAAAACTAAGATGCGAATACACTCCGATCTGAATTCCCTGTTCTTGTGATGTCATGAAGACCAACACATCTAGATAAACCCACCTACTCAGTTGACAGTAGATTAGGCTACCTTTGATATGAAGTACAACAAAGATAGCCAACCATAACAGAGGTCATTTACATATATCATTCTTTAAAGGTAACACCCGCAAGTTCGAATTCCGGTCATGCTGTTTGCCATCAACAGCCGGGGCGCAAGAGAGCAAAAATTGGCAGTGCTCTCTCTGGGCAGGTAGATGGCACTCTCTCTCCCTATCACCATCACATTGCAATGTCTGCTGGCTCAGGCATCTACTGATTGGTCCATTTGGAGCTGGGAATCCTGCACTTTCCTCGGAGCAAGCTGGCTCCCCAGTGACAGTGTATCAGCAGTAGTTCAAAAAGAGGAGGCGGCTGTATCACAGGCAACGGAGGAGGCTTGTGCTTGTCTAGAGTCAGGGACAATGCAAAGTGATGGAGAGAGCCCCTTAGTGGATGGGATGGATTAATTGGCTACTACCACATTGGGAAGGAGAGAAAATTGGCAAAAAATTATTTAAAAAAAAAGGTAATACCAGTCCCAATAGCAAAACATGTATTTTAATTGAATCTATTTCATTCTACAGAAACACGAGAGGTTAGAAAAAGATTTAGTTTAATGAATTATGACTTTTTGCCAGATAAACCCACATAAACTTCATTAAAGTACATCAGGGGAACAAATGAAATAAAATGTAAAAATAAAACTGAGTAAAATGTTGGATATGGTCCTTTGTAGAGACTGCACTGATCAATGTAACCATTCTGTGTAAAATAAAGCACACTTGTTAATATTAAATGATGATTATACACCTGTAACCAACTGCATTTGTATTATTATACTAAACACATAACGACTCAAAATAGAAGCTTCCAATTACCCTGGAGCTATTAGTCCACTTCCTTGATGTAGCATTTGCACAATAATGTTAGGGTATTGAATCGAGCCAGAAGCATTTGAATAATCATTTCAGGCCTACAAACTGTCTGTGCTCAGAAAAGCAAAGCAAACATTTGGAAATACAATGTCAATTAGGCAACATTAAGCAGACACCTGGACTAGAATCAGTGTCTCTAGCGCTGTCCCATTCTTCCATTTGGCTGCTGGCTGGGAGCTCTTGAGACTGGCTATTATGCCCTGGAATGAGGAACCACTTTAAAGCATCCCATGTCCAAGAGACACTCTCATCTTGGCAGAGCGGCAAGGCCTGGGTGAGTGAGCCTCAGAGGGGAGTAGTCTAGATTGGCAACCTGCATCTGCAGTACTGAATGAAGCATGTAGTGCGTTAGGTGGCGTGCTGTACGCTGCATCACATTAACTTCCATGTTTGCTTACAGAAGGTAATGAGAGAAGACATATATTGTCACAGCCTTAGAAAAGCAGGTTGGCTAATTATGCTAATTGCAGTCAGCTTCCCCCGCTTTCCTTTTACTTTTCTTTTTACTTTCTACTCTGTCACTATAATACTCTCTATCTAGTCACTACACAGCCCTTGCCAGCTGAAAAGCACTTAAAAGTCGATCCTCCCTTCTTTTTTTAATGCTTGCTCTACTCCTTACCCACCTTTTACCTCTAGAAAAAGCTCTACCACTCCATCTCCCATTCGCTTTCGACCTTTTACCTTTCTCTCTCTTGGCTGCATTGCCTTCTATACCTCCATCTCTCTCTTTCTCTCCATTGCTCTCCCTCTCACTCTCTGGCTTGCTTGCCACTCTCTTTACCCTGCACTTTGCCAGCTGCACAATTACTCAATCGCTCATCTCATGGGTTGCTGGCATGAGTGAAGGCTCAGACACTGGCCAGTGATCAGAAAGGAAGGAGGAGAGAAAGAGGAAAGGGGCAAGTGAGGGGGCCCCATAGCCCCACTGGCAAAGGCATTCTGACAGGCAGAAGAGGCAAATGGGCAGCTGGCAGTTGGAAGTTATGCAGAACCGTCACCATGGCTGCAGTCTGTGCCAGTCCGGTGCAAGCTCTACAGGCCAAGTAAAACCTGAGAGAGCTTGATCGGTATCCTCGAGTAATGGTCTGAACAAGAACCAGACATGCACATTTACAGAAGACAGTGGTGTGAGAATGTATGCTGCGTATTAGGATGTTGATTGAACTTGGCTAATTTGGGAATTAATACACAGTAAATCTGTCAGTGTTAAATCAACACTATTAGAGTTAAATTAACACTGAGGGTGTCAAAATGTAACACTCTCAGTGTTAATTTAACTCTAATAGTATTGATTTAACACTGGCAGATTTACTGTGTACATATAATGATATTCAAAAAGGAAGGCACGGTGACTTAGTGGTTAACATGTTTGCCTCAGCGCTGAGGGCTTGGGTTCGAGTCACCATTTGAGTCTACTTTCCATGTTCTCCCCGTGTCTGCAATGGTTTCCTCCCACAGTCCATAAACACGGAGGTCAGGTGGATTGGGTTCTCTAAATTGTCTGTGTGTGTGTGTGTGTGTGTGTGTGTGTGTGTGTGTGTGTGTGTGTGTGTGTGTGTGTGTGTGTGTGTGTGTGTGTGTGTGTGCATGTATGTGTGCATGTGTGCATCCAGCAATGGATTGGCGCCCTGTCCTGGGCTTAGCTAGATGGATGGATGGACATTCAATATGTGTACACACACTTTTATAAAACCTTTCAATGGGTGGCTATTCAGAAGACTCAACTGAAAGATTATTTAGATAATAAGTATGGGTTTGTTTCAACCCTGTTTTAATAACTTTACTTGAGAGAGTATATGCACAATTTTTTT
>BRDA01050229.1:16231-26302 GCA_036984385.1 Crenuchus spilurus
GTGTGTGTGTGTGTGTGTGTGTGTGTGTGTGTGTGTGTGTGTGTGTGTGTGTGTGTGTGTGTGTGTGTCTGTTAAATCTCTTGGGTTAGGTGGACTGGAGGCACAAATACCTGACACCCTCCTTTGGTAACGTCTGTGCCCCTCTTGTACCTTTCATCTGAGTTTACCACTGAGCTTGGGTTCGGGAGTCGCGGTGTTGTGTGTGTGTGTGTGTGTGTGTGTGTGTGTGTGTGTGTGTGTGTGTGTGTGTGTGTGTGTGTGTGTGTGTGTGTGCATGTATGTGTGCATGTGTGCATCCAGCAATGGATTGGCGCCCTGTCCTGGGCTTAGCTAGATGGATGGATGGACATTCAATATGTGTACACACACTTTTATAAAACCTTTCAATGGGTGGCTATTCAGAAGACTCAACTGAAAGATTATTTAGATAATAAGTATGGGTTTGTTTCAACCCTGTTTTAATAACTTTACTTGAGAGAGTATATGCACAATTTTTTTTGGCCAAAAGTAAACTCTACACCTATTTTCAAAAACAAAAAAAAATCTAATTAAACCAAGTCTAACCCCAAATTAATTTAGCAATAACGTTAGCCTTCTGTTTGTCTATATACCACTAGTCCTTGAATCACATTTGTATATTCACTGTTTATTATTTCTAAATCAAACTAAATGTATTTTGGAATTTCACATTGCATTAAATTCTTCCCCAGTTGCTGTGAGGTCAAATTTGCATCTCTATTAGTAAACATGTATAGACCATTTCAGCATCTCTAAGGAGATACGCAGTTCTTAGCATTTATCAGTCCAAAAATATCCCATCTGAAAATCAAGATCACACATCATTCTAGAGTTGTTAAATGCCTTATTCTCACTCCATTCTCAACACAATGTAGTATGTTTCCTTCTCCCTAGGGTTTTTTTTCTATCAGCTTACATAAGACTGTCAGTCAAGAGTCAGAGTGGGACATGAAAATCAGAATTCTGATAATGAAGCAGAAGGAGGCAAACAACTTAATTAGGCTGGATGCATGCATGACCAATCAACACCCTGGGAAGTGTTTTGAATCCCTTTATTGACAGATTCATACAAGAGAAGGGCAATATCTCAGCTACCGACATAGCTCATGATTAGTATGGACTGACTTGAATATTGGCAAATGACAAAAACACAATGTCAAAATGACTGGCAGGTATGTGGAAAAACTTTCAAGGCGAGTTCATATACAGTGTTACGTGCACTTAAATATACTGAACGATGACTTTTGCCTACTACCCACAACTTAACCAGAGACATCAGACAAAACACTAATAAACAAACATTCAAGCTAAACGTCTGGATCCAGAGTGCAAAATAATAACCAATATGCAATGCCAGTCACAAACGTCAAAACTAAAGTTATTCACTGGAAGGAACCTTTTAAAATAAATATTGAGCAAAAGCCTGTGGTGTCAGGTGTTTACATAGGCTCAATCTAGTCGCTGCATTGTGCAAAAACAATCTAATCCGCTGCCACTGCCAAGGCTTGGAGGGCGGTGGTATCGAAGCGATGAGATGAATGGGCGCAGATGTCTGTGCAATGCTTTGACAAGAAATAAAGGCAACACCTTGCTATTTCATCATCAGTCTCGCTGAGTGGCGTTTTGCCTCGGACCTACTCCACTTCCCGCCGCCCTCTTCTGTATCTATCTGTAGTTTTCCTTTCCAACACTCACTCCCTCCCCTTCATCCTCCTCACACTCTTGCCTTTCCTGCACAGTGCAGTTCATTTTCTACATGTCAGCGCCACAGCTGGAGCTCAGGCTGTGTGCTGGACTGAACCATCCCTGCAGAGACTCAGTCAGCCATAAGATTCCCATTAGAGCAGCAGCCGTCACCATGGCCAGCTCCCCTCACCTCTGCCCCATCAACTCCCTGCCCCTGCAGCAGGTAAGGGTAAAATAACCTCACCTCAGAGCGAACGGATGAGACCAATACACCGGCCAATTACTGCTGTGGATGCAACCAGGGGAGTCTCCACACATGAGAAATAACTCAAACTCAGTAGAAAAAGCTTGACCAAACAAACAAACTTCTCCCTTGGGTGGATGAGTATGAATAGATTGGAGCAGTTGCTTAGGAGAGATTCTGTAAGATGGGATGAATTACTTTAGTCAAGGCAAAGATATCATATTAACAAATACTTCTTAAGGCTTAGAAGTCTTAGAGTTGTCATTTTTTATACAATATTTGAATAGAATTGCAGAATGAATTAACCAGAAAGCTGCTGCTTTAGTTAGCCATATCATTCAAATGTACATAATTAATTATATAATTAAGCTGCATAATGAACATTTACATTCAGTTTACATTCTGTACCATCAGGTTCAGGTCTGCACTTTGAACTTTTTTATTTTGAACCTTTTTTTCATTCTATAAAACAAGAATATTTGTAAAGTACATTCAAATTCTAACAAAATATTTCCTAAGATATCTACTTAAACAAAAATGTGGAAATGACAGAAAATTTAGATCTATACAATGGACGGTATTTCGCCACTTCTGTTACACCACACTTTTGTTATGGCTGTGATTTCTAAAGGATAACTATAAAGAACAACTGATAAAATATACATATCAAACTATGCACACCGACTTATACATGTAAATGAAAAAAAAATAATATCAGCATGTTTACGTAATGTCGAAATACTCATTTTTAAAATGCATCCACAAGTGCAATGAACCTGCCTTCTTGGCTCAACTGGACTGTGTGTTCTGTGGTTTGTGTTGATAATAAAGTACTGTAATAAAGATTAAACTCCATGTCAACTTTATTAACATACTGCTAGAGACTTCACATGATGGCCCTTCATAAAGCATGCTTCGTCGTCTCTGCAGTGAGCCATTACACAAATCAACAGCCAACTGATGGTGCTCTGTATACTGGAGTCTCTTTTAACATGAGCGTTATCCATGCGAGAGGTCCCTGGGCATGCTGTATGATTTCTCCTTTTTTTCACATCCACCGTTTTCAAGCCCTATAAATATTTTGACAGCCCCAACCTACTTCTAACAAGACCCTGGGGAACTTGTGGGAATGTAGAGATTGCAGGCAACCCTTGAAAACCCACGACTCCCCTCAAGGAACTGGAAAACGAGAAAGAGAGAGAGAAAGGGGGAAAATTGCACAGCTATTGTACAATCTGAGATAAATAGTTCCGACCAAAGTGTGAACTCTCAAAGTTGTTAATGTGCCTCTGTCTCGGTCAACTTCTGGAGGCTGGCTGCAAGAAGAAGCAATACAGCTTGGCCGGTTGAGCGTCAACCTACTCCACCGTGGTGAGAACTCATGGGAAATGTCATGCAGATTGGAAGTCTTTAGCTTTTACGTCTCCGGGGCTGAATTGAAAAGCACAGTGTGCAGATGGTGATGTGGCCAAATGCAGCATCCTCATACTGAAAAGTCGGCATCAGACAAGGGCACATCTGGCCCATGTGTGTTTATCATATTTATGACCCCTCGATATGATGACAAATCCAAAACAAAGCCGCAGCATCGCCGCTCTGGCATACACTTTGTTTCGTTAACAGCACACCTTCTGTTATAGCATAAAGTGCTACATTTTCATTTAATCCTTTGCCTGTCACATGTGGAATAGATGTAATGGTAAATAAAACTTCCCTGACCCCTACCTGTAGTATTTGTGATTGTGTAGATCTTTATTACACACTAAGTAATAAAGTTGCATGCTTATTCACACTGCGCCCGTCCCACCACCTCCATTCTACAACGATTGACACACCCATTACTCTTGTCATGATTAGAGCATTGGTTAATAAATCTGTTTGGGGCATTCTCCTTGGGGCTGAAAATATGCAGACTCTCAACAGTATAAAGTTGAAATAAATAAATAACAAGGCCATAGAGGAAAAAAAGAGGAAACACCACATAATAGATAAAGTCCAAGTACAAGGAGTTCACAGAAACACATTTTCACCAGCAAGAAGAAAATTCTGACTACAAATGCAGGCAATATTGTTACTAGTGGAATGCATTATGTGTAATTATTTATTTAAAGTTAGGACTGGCCAATGTAAAATATACTGCTGAAATTGGATGACTGGATAATATTCATAATGGTTTATAATATAAGGATGTTTCAGGTAGCAGTGAACTGCAGATACAGTAAGAGAGAGTATTCCATCTTGTATCTTTCTCTGCTTACATGATTTATTCTTATAAATAACACGTTGTCATCTTTTTTATCCTTGTACTTTCTCAATGGAACAGAGCTGTGCAGACAAACAATCTCATAAATTAGGAGCAGAGCTGATAAATTCCTTTAAAGCAGAAGTTGCACATCCGCATGCAGAAACACCTACTAGAAGCTATGCTCTCTAACTACTAGAAGCTATGCTCTCTAAGCAATGTGGGACAAATATCAGCATATTCCACACTGTTATAAAATAGTAACTCTGCCCTGAATACACAATTAGCCCTCTCTCTCTTTCTACCTCGCCTCCACCTTCTTCCTTACCTTTTTGAAAAAGTATGCTATGTAAAGTCAGCAACACTGTGTTAAACATGGATGACCAAAACACTGTTTTATGACTTTTAGAGTATTTCCATTTTTAGGGTGATTTTCGCAGAGCCTTTTAAACCCAGGGGACTGTAAATCCAGATGTTGGCTAAAGCTGGAGACCTTGGAGTGCAGTGTTGTAATATTTGTTGTCAGGTGAAAGATCGCAGTGGAGTGCATTGCAATATTGCAGGCTGACAGTAAAATGATGATGCACCAGTGCCCTGTCAAGCCCATAGGCAGTGTTGAGCCAAGAAAGGTGAGAAGAACACAATGCAGCTTTGGCAGTAAAGGGATGGTGACCATGTCCAATTATGGCTATTGTAATGCATGCTGTGTTTCACTGAATATGTACTACTGAATAACATGTTTTATACCAGACACCAAAAAGAAATGTTTCTTCCATTCCAGTCACAAATAACAAATGTGATTACTTTGTGCATGATTTTAGAGACAAGCTACATGCTTCAAGCAGTGAAATATATAATCCTTGAAATTGTGTTTGACATGTTACTAAAGAGCCTGAGAAAGGACATTGCCATGTAAATTGCCATGTAATACTATCACACTGATATGATGATCACTGAAGCGTTACAATGGCAAAAATACTTTCTAATGTATATTTAATACATTAATTACTTGTTATTTCTGTTCATTTTAAAGCATATAGTACTGTAGTTACTGTAGAAATACTAGAGATGGGCCTGATCCAATCCTATATCAGTATCTGGAGCCATATTGACATTATTTACTCATTGGATATCGGACAGACATGGCTGATTCATTTAACGCTCCAGATTCAGAGTCACTTAACAATCTCAGCTTGCCCTGGATCATGAACCTGCCATATGGTAACATAAGGTTAACGTGACATATCACTGATCCAGATTCCACTCCACATGTTATCATAAGCCCGCAGCTGTAACTTAGTACATGAATGACATTACCTGTTGGTTTGAATGGAATGGAATTTTTTTTCAAAGATATTTTAGTCCAGAAACATGTAAGACACACAGTTATTGTTGCTGCAACTGTCTTAATATACTAGACCTGTAGCCAAGCTTAGTGTTGTGTTTAATGTACTACAAAGGCTTTTGATATTTAAGATGTTTGTTTCAGTTTTCAATTATTTAACTTGAATTAAAACGTTACAACTGGTGTTGCTACCTGTTTGCATGTGAGATGCAACATAAATAAATTCATTTAGAATGCATTTAAATTCAATGTTTTAAAAAAATGTATTTTTGTTTATTTTTGCTCTTTTAATACGAAGTGGTGTGATGTATCAGCCTCATGACCTTAAACACAATACAAACAATAAAAATGACAGAATAATGATGATCCTAGCATCAAAATGTTTATCTATAGTTATGTACTGGAATTAGATCATAACTGAAAATCATCACTAAGAAGATTGGAAATGAAGGTTTCAGTATTTGCACATTTCTAAAGCAGGAGTTTTTCAGCCAGGGCATTTCCAGTGTGGAAAAAAAACTTAACTCTTTAAGATCTTAAAGCCTTAACTCTTTAAACCCTGAGTACCAGTGCAGGGACAAAAAAATGGTTCTCTTTTCCACTTTTCCAAAGAGGCTTTCAGTGAGAAAAAAATTGGCTCCATTTAGGCTCCATAATCTTGCTTGACAGGAACTACTGAACCTGAGATGCAAGCAACTGAACGGAGGTACTATGTGTCAACATGTAAAGCTGTTTACACCATTTTCAACTTCAAGCGGTGCTAGACACTGCAGAAATAAACATGGCATAAATGATTATTTGCTAGATCATAGACCGACAAATTAAAATTGGTGCATTAAACTTTAATTGACCATCACAACACTTATTCTGAACTATAGGATCTCTGCTCAAAGAAGCAAAATATTCAAAAGATGAGCATGTTCTAGAGATATACCACTCACAGCAAGCAGTAAAATACACACGAAGTATTGTGTAAAACTGAGGAATTGCCAAAACCATACATACACTGTAAAATGATCACTAAATAGTAAGCAACCCTGCTGCCATAAAATATTAATTGAATTGAATCTGAACAAAAGTTGAAATAATAAAAATCTAACACTATTTGTAAATATAATCCTACTATTTTTTGTCCATTTTTTATTAAAATATTTTAACAGTGCATTCCAGTGCATATTTAAGTATATTGTTTACTGTTCACTTTTGCAAATGGCAGAAAAAACAAAAGCAAAGTGATGACATTTAAATTGGGCATTAAAATGTCTCTCTGAGTAGAATCTGATCTTGTTAACTAGTCTGTAAAATCTGAATAACACAGCTCAGATAGATTGTTCTTCCACTGACTATGGTGTATTATTACAAACAGGCCCACAAGATACACACACACATACACACACCTCTATGGAATCACAGTCTAATAGCATAACAATGGTACAAATCCCTATTGAAAAAAAATCATGTATACTTACTGTATATTAAAAGAAAGATAAACACAACCACTCCTTTCCACTCAGCATGCTAATCTCTGCATCAAACATACACTCTGATTCTACACAAGGGACACTGTCACACACATACTCACGCAAACAATTGCAATCTACACTCGAGCGCTCAAAATCATAGCCCTGAACATAGAGAGATGTGCAACCCGCTGGGACAATGACAGAGTAATCTTTACACGGAGAAGACCTCCACACTGCACACAATGAACTACTATTACTCCAACCACTGTCATTATTACAGTATTACTACTATTATTACCATCATAAACAGCATTACAGCCAGCCATACAGGCATCATTAGGCCTCCCTCAGTGTACTCAAATGGCACCTCTGGACCTGCAGGTTTCAATTCAGCAGGAGAATGATTCAGAGAGCTGTGCTGGAGTGTTGGGAAAGGTCGAACTGTCTGATAATGCAGAGATTGCTACATGTTGCTTTCTGATGCTACTTTGGGAACACATAGCGGCAGTTTTTCTCATGCAAAGGTGTCAAGTTTTTGTGCTTTAAAATGACAAGTCTTAATGTAGTAAAATGTAAACTCCTTAAACTCTACAGGCCTGAATGTACACACTTCAGATCCTCACTCTAATAAATATGTAATGTACATATTCGTTTTACAGTACATATTGAATAATCCACAGTAGTTAAAGAATTATAACACCTAAGAATAACAATAAGGCTAGAGTAAGGTTAAGAGAAGGTAAATGTACATTTTAAGTCCACCTAAATCAGGTCTAAATTGTGAGTGTTAGTAAAATGAAAGCATAATTTCTGATTTAATTCATTCAGACATGTATGAATGTCTATATCATAATACATATCTTGTTATATCACACATTGACTATTTTTTTAACAAAACAATGATTCTGAGTAAAAATTGAAAATTGGAAGATTCTGGAAATCAGATTACTGGTATTAGTGATTGAACTGAAATTGTAATTTAAATGGAAAATGTTACGACTATGGAGCCACGATGTGTCTAATGCTGTACATATTGGAACTGAAAGGTGGCTAACATCATATCCCAGTCATTTTGAGCATATCTTGGGTCACAATATATGAATGTAGAATGTATGAATTGACTTTTGACTCCAAAGATGTTGTGCAGAGCAGATGTCGAATGTGTCTCAGTGGTTCTGCCAGTTTTCTGTTCGTTCTACAAATACCCAGGCAACAGTTCAAGCATTTATCAAGTAATCAACTAATAATTTACAGTGAGAGTAAAGGTACCTTTTAAACCTATTTAAATGGGTTTTGTGTTTTTAATGTGCATTGCTCTGAATAATAAAGCCAAACTGAAAGATAAAATTGAAGATTTATTAATTCACCCATACACACAAATAACAATAAATAACAATTAAATAATTAATTAAAAATAAATAAACTTTTTTTTTAATAAAGCTGGGTTAGCCAGTTCTGCAAAAAATCTCCATGAGCAGTCCATGAGCACTATTTTGTCCATCAAGCTAAGATATGCCATAGTATGTTTATTATAGGCTGAGGTAAGCGATTAGACTAAATTATGTGGCCAAAAAATATGGTGGCTGGTTACTATGACAAACCGTTTCCAATCTAACAAAAAACTAATCTGTTCTGATCAGTTGTGCCTGATTTACTTAGTGCATTTTGAAGGCACCAGCTTGACTCAGTCTGGCCCACAGCTCTAGTCATCTGAAAGAAGAGATTACAGAGCGGTATATTAGGGAGCCATACATTAATATAATTACTTATCCATCCTGTCAGATTACTCGATGTCAAGGATGTGTGCAAAATACTAATCAAGAGCAATTTTATGTGATAACATTAAACATATATCCACAAACAGATACACTCATAAAGAAAGAGATGTCTTCCTACTATGATAATGCTTGTAAAAAACTAAATATTCCCAGTGGGAAAAATGTAATACTATACTAACAGGACACTGATGTGTCAACTCATTTATTGTTGCCTGATTGGAAATAATAAAATATCTCTGAACATCAGTAGCTATATGAAAGAGCTGCAGGGTGAATATGTCTTTTTAAAACACATGATGTTTTGAATGGAGAACACCACTTCATTTTGTTCTTTAGAAATCTGTTCTTTAGTCCTGCCTTAACCATGATCAATATGCAGCAAATTTGCAACAAGGAGCAACTGAAATTGCAGCTTGTAGCTGACTGTCACCTTTTGGTGAAGCTGTCAATGGAGAGAGAGAGAGAGAGAGCGAGAGAGAGAGAGAGAAAGAAAGAAAGAAAGAAAGAAAGAGAGAGAGAGAGAGAGAGAGAGAGAGAGGGAGAGAGAGAGAGAGAGAGAGAGAGAGAGAGAGCGAGAGAGAGAGAGAGAGAGCGAGAGGGAGAGAGATGGAGAGAGAGAGAGAGAGCGAGAGAGAGAGAGCGAGCGAGAGAGAGCGAGAGAGAGCGAGAGAGAGAGAGAGAGAGAGAGAGAGAGAGAGAGAGAGAGAGAGAGAGAGAGGAAAGTGAATCAATTTTGTCAATCACAGTGAAAACCTGGAGTGGCCTAAACATTATAATCCATTATGTTTCTTAAGTAGCAATTCAGTCATCACTATGGTGGCATCACTTGGCTGACCATCTTGTGTCTCTAACCACAAAAGCTATATTACATTCATCACACAGATGAGGGAAAAGGTCACAAACAAGGAGCTGAGTACCAATGGAGAAAGGAAGAATGGAGGGGAAGATACAGAGGAGAGGACAATTATGGAGCACGTTGCAGCCTCTACGTTGAGTCCTTTCATTTTTCTTAATTACCAGAAAAAATGCCCTCTCCTCTGCTTCATTAGTTTCTTTGTTGAGCAGTTACTGATGTCAGGGAGAAGATGGAGGGATTCAGCAGCAGAGCAAATGTAGTAAATATTATAAATTGACAGGAGCTGCTGATTTCAGTCAAAGATCAAAATCATTTGCTGGTTATTAGGAGGCAATGAGGGGAACTCAAAGGTCTACCTGGCATCTAAAGACCCTCAGAAAAGACAGAGGGCCAAATTAATTACACAGATTAAATTGTGATACACTACTTCAATTTTTTT
>BRDA01050232.1:0-12258 GCA_036984385.1 Crenuchus spilurus
ATTGCATTCAGTTTTTATTCACAATTTGTTTAGTGTCCCAACTTTTTTGGAATCCGGTTTGTAGATTTTACTTCAAAGTAGACACACAACTGATGGTTCAAACACATTAAGAGGCAAGAAATGCAAGCCATGAACACTTGACAAGACACAGCTGTTAACTGAAAGCCATTCCAGGTGACTACCTCATAAAGCTGACTGAGAAAATGCCAAGAAAGCTGAGCAAGAGGTGCCTACTGTGAAGAATGTAAAATATAAAACATATTCTGGTTTGGATGACTTTAGTATTAAACTACAATGCAGACAATTTTTAAATAATGAAAAGCCACTGAATGTCTTACTGCTATTTCTTCAGTAACAGACACTAATATTACATTACTTTCAACACAATTTATAAAACCTGTGATTTCTACTGTTTGGCCACACAATTATATTGTACAGTGACAATCAGACTGTTGTGTGTGATATTTAATGTAAATGTACATAAAACATTAAACATTGGTTGAGAGCAAAGGTGTCAAAAGTATTCAAATTCATTACTCAGGTAAACTTAAGCTTTTTACTGAAGTAAAAGTACAAAAGTACTGGTTTTAAAACTACTTAAAGTATAAAAGTAATGTAAGGAAAACAAATGCCAAAACTTAGTCTGTGCCACAGGGGCATGTAGTGCACTACCCCACCCCCCACCCCCAAAATACATTTTTTTCTAAAAGCCATAATGACTATAATGTTATATTAAAATGGTAATGTTGACATTTTTTGGGATGTACTGGCAACCTGTTTCAGGTGCGTATGTGCCTCTTCAAAATGAAAACATTTTAAATATGTTAGTGGACCATATATGTGTAGTACTGAGCTTACTGGAGAGTGATGACACATGACGTGCAGGTGTGATGGATCGCTTACCAATAGGGTATCAGAATGATATATGTTTATACTTATCATCCAAATTCACTCTTTCTGGATGGCCAGTTTATCTGGAGAGGATGTTTTTTGAATGATGACAAACCAAAATGAAATATGTAGAAATAACGAGGCTGTTTTTAAAGTGTAAGGAGTAGAAAGTACCGATAATTGCATGAAAATGTAAGTAAGTAGAAGTAAAAAGTCGTCCGAAAATAATTACTCCATTAAAGTATAAATAACCAAAATTTCTACTTAAATATAGTAACAAAGTATTTGTACTTTGTTACTTGACACCTCTGGTTGAGAGGTGAAAGTCTACTTTCTTGTTTCCAGTCCAGTTCGTTTAAATGTGTGCAGTTAAATGTTGGATAAGTGAAACTCTTTGTTATGGTGTATCATCAGCTCCTCCAGCTCTTGTGACTTAGACAGACTTTGCGTGCCTAACAGGATGCCCTGTTCCAACCCTAATGAGAGATAGAAACTCAGAAACACATTGTTTCCCATCTCACAAACTGAAACGTTGCTTTTATTGTTAAGATGGACTCCGTACATATATCATCAGAGACTTCTCTTTAATATTCAGGTATTAAAACTAACAGATTACAGACACAAATGGAATTTCCTCTCCATCCTCTGAAGCAGCCATGCTCTTTCATTTATTTGATTTGTACGGTATCATTTCAGTTCTGCTTTCTGCAACATTAACAAGCATCAACGTTTTTTTTTTTCCTCTCTAGCTGCATGTAAAGAATGCAATAATTGACCAACAAATACATCATAAATGTGGTTGAGTCTGCTTTGTCCCTGCATGTTCAGCTGTGTTTCACAAATCCTCCACCTTGGCTTTGCTGAATGTTTAGTAATAAAAGTAATAAAGGAGTTGAGAGGGTCTAGTCTGCAAATGTGATAGTCAGACTTATTTCTAATGAACAGGTAGCTGGCTTAGTTTACACCAGCCATAACATTAAAACCACCTCCTTCTATCTCCACTGCCCTTAACAAAAACAAGTATAAGTCGAGTAAATGTTATTAAGTATACTTAAGTATAATAAAAGTATTTCCCCAAGTGTACTTTTATTTAGCAAGTACACTACAAGTATAGGGGCGGCACGGTGGCTTAGTGGTTAGCACGTTCGCCTCTCAGCGCTGGGGTCTCGGGTTTGGGTCCACATCTGAACGGAGTTTCCATGTTCTCCCCGTGTCTGCGTGGGTTTCCTCCGGGGTCTCCGGTTTCCTCCCACAGTCCAAAAACATGGAGGTCAGGTAAATTGGGTACTCTAAAAATTGTCCGTGTGTGTTCACCCAGCGATGGATTGGCGCCCTGTCCTGGGCTTTGTTGACTAATGTAATGCCCTGCCCTGCGCCCAGTGAGGGGGTAGGAGACTAACCACGACCCTGATAAGGATTAAGCGGGTGTGATAATGAATGAATAAACTACACGTATACTTACTTGGGACTAAATTGGAACACTTTAAGTTCAAGTACATAAAAAGTAAACTGGAAGGATGCTCTATAATTAGAGTAAAATTATAAAATTATAGAGTATCCTTCCATTTAACTTTTTATGTACTTGAACTTAGTGTTCCAATTTAGTCCCAAGTAAGTATACGTGTAGTGTACTTGCTAAATAAAAGTGCACTTGGGGAAATACTTTTATTATACTTCAGTATACTTAATAAGATGTACTCAACGTATACTTTTTTTGGGTAAGGGTGACCATGTGGGTGCACTGATTCTGCAACATCAGCATTGCAGTGACACTGTTGTGGCGGTAGTGTTAGTGTGTGTTGAGTGGATCAGACACAGCACAGCATTAACGTTACCTTAAACACTGTGTATGTGATAATGATTACATTAGGATCTCTAATCCTCTATGTACTCTATCCCAGTCAGAGGTGGAGCTACTTTGCTTTCTAACATAACTCACTGCTCTTCAGCAGGCCGGGGCCCGATCCCGGCTTATCTCCATCAGAAGCAGCCATCCACACCGTGCTGGGTGAGCTTCTCTCTGCAGCTTTAGTGCCAGACATGTCCAGATCTGGGACTTCTTTAGTTGCTCAACAACATGCATCATGTTTAGACATTCCTTATAGTACACCATCCTCTGTAAGTGGCTTTTAAATGCTTAGATGCTGGGATAGCAGTCCAAACATGCAGTGAAAGAACACGCACACACACACACACACACTGCAAGCAGCAAAAGATGCCAGACATTCCAGAGCAAGAGGAGAGAGATAGAGAAAGAGAGAGAGAAAGAGAGATGTGGACGCATTCTGATCGTTTTCAAAACAAACACAGTTAATTCACACCTGTGCCCGAAGACCCGAGGTACCCCTCCCACTGGGACGGGCCTAAACCACTGAAGAAACAGTGGGCCATTTCTTCTCCGCATGTCAGGCTCAGTATCAACACTTCCTCATCGTTAACACCATCCATATTATTTTGGCTATATTTAGGGTCTGCCTGAACGTCAGCTCTTGTAATTAACATCCACCGCTCCAGCAAAACAGCAGCAGCTGGGCCGAGAAGCCTGGCCTGTCAAGACAGAACCAGACAGGCTGAAAGTTCACAGCCATAAACCATCTGATTCTAAAACAATCACACAGCGCGGGAGAATTACGTGGCTGAAACACTGTTAACAGCATGTGTTTGTTTTCTGTAGATGAGTAATTAGTCAGGGAGGGAGCTGAAGAGAGTGATGGAAAAACAGCCCATTCATCCTTTCCTGGCATGCTGCTGGAGATTAGTCAATAGTGTGGTTGGGAGAAAAGGTCAAAGCTGTAGTGGGAGTACCACACTGAAGCAGGGAATTGTCACTAGGCATGACTTACAGGGAAACCAGCGATTCTGCACTTTCTTCCCGTCGACCGTGTCCGTAGCCTTCAACCTCAATGCATTCCAGTCGTGCAGAACCAGACACGGTGCAGAGGGATGTTTCCACTCAGAGAGAAACCCAACGCTGGTATCACTCTCTTTCTCTCCAAATCCACTCTGCTTATGCCATCCAGTTTTCATATTTTCAACAGGGGTACTATTTTCTGCCCACCCCCCCCCCCCCCCCATTCTGAGAGTATAACATGAAGTAAAAGCAGATGTTTAGTTTGCTTCAGACATGCAAGGCAGCTGAGTAAACTGCAGGAATGGGTGTAATATTCTACTGACCTCAGATTCTTGATGTTTCTTTTACTTGTCCTGAACACACAAAGCTCACCTTACACAAAATATAGCTTTTACTGGGGGCCTTCACACTAACCCTGAAGTCCTCTTAAAAGTGTTTTTCCACTCATTAATGTAAGAGTATTAACCTGTAGAAGGCATGTACATGTCTGAAAATGGTTTAAATGGTTTACATTACGTTAAATAGTTACATTTCTTTTTTTGTCAAAGTGATTGCACACAACAGAATTTGATCTCAACATTTAACTCAACCGTGCAGTCAAACACACACACACTAGTGAACACAATAGGCTATAAAAACATGTGCCCAAAGCGGTGGGCACCGCTATCCACAGCACCGAGGGAGCAGTTCGGGGTTAGGTGTAATGTTTAAGTATATTTGTAAGAGTATGTTTAAGATTAGAGAGGTCAGAATGCTGGATGATCACCATCCCACCACATTCCCAACTCATCCCAAAAGTGTTGGATGGGGCTGCATTGGATGGAGTATTATAGATGCTTCACAGCTCAAATTCTGGGAGGCTTCCTAAACCACTTTTATGAACACTCCTGGCATTAGACATGGTGCCAATAAGTTCATGTTTAGTCCTATTCTATTCACAGTATTTCTCTACAGGGACTAGAGAAGCTGTGTGTGTACATTTGTACATCTGTGTCAACTTACAGTAGCAGAATGTGTTCATTAGAAGGAGTGTCCACAAACTTTTTTGCCACATAATGTATAAATCATACCAGCAGCTTATATTCAGGGGCAGATTTGGAAGTTCTGGTTCCCCAAGCAATGTTATGTCTGGGGGCCCTGATCAAACGGATTCTTTTTTATTGTTATGGTTATGGTGTGGTAAAGGTTTAAACATAAATAAAATTATTATGACTAATTATTAATAAATATTAATTATTATAAATATAAAAAATTGCTTAAACAATATTATTCATAATATTTTATTAAGAATTAGTTACTATTAATATTATACGAATAACTATTAATCATTATTACTTATAAAATAATAAAACTAACATTAATGATTAATAAAATACTAATTATTAATAAATTGTTAAAAGCATGTAATATAAAATTATCACCCAATTTTGTGTTTCACCTTGATAGTCAACTTCCAACTCAACTCCAATTCATTACCACCAATTTTACACTTATTTTTGGACTGTATGGTCAGTAGACCTCATTTACATAAAATTATACCTCATTTTTGAGTAAAAATTAGCAGAAATTCTGAATTATTTTGACAATAGTTAAACTTCGAGGCATGTAAATGGATGACTTATCACAGACTGGTAGACGCACACACACAGACACAGATTCAGATGTTAATGTTTAAATATTAAACGTGTAGCTGACGTGACACAGGCAGAACAAATGTCTAACATGTAAACAACTTACAGTGGCAGGTGAACACCAACTGCTGGCCAAATGGCAAAACACTGGTTTGCAAGTCCACACAGCCAGGATGGCCAGTCACATGTTAGCAAGAAACGGCGGAGCCAATTGATGAGCTTGTGGGCAGTCTAAAAAGAAACGGGCTTCTGATTGAGTGGCCGTTATTTGCTGGGTCCTAGTGCTCGACCTGTTTATTTTTAATATAGCGTAACACTGTTTTTTAAAGGAAAAAACTGCAGAGGACCAAAACTACCATTTGAAAAACCCCTGCCCCCCATTCCCACTCCCAAATTACATCTGTGGTGTACGGTATCTCTTCAGTGTGAAACAACAAAAACAATTATACATTTAGTAGTTTTTTTATTATTTGCCAACCTCTTTTGGCCGGCACGGGGCCCCGTGATCCCAACATGGTTTTTAAGGTCCAGTAGTGTATCTTAAAGGTTCTGCATAGTCTTTTCCAACAGGAGCAGATTAATATATTTTTTTAACTCAATTTTCCCCAAATGTAGTGGTAACCAATCAACCCACCCAACTGCTAGAACTCTCCCAATCATTTGTAATGTCCCTGACTCTAGGAGGCTGAAGACTAGCACAGGCCTCCTTCGATGCATGTGATGTCAACCACTGCCTCTTTGTGTATTACTGCATATACATCGTTGCTGGGCAGCCAACATACTTGAAGGAAAGCGTATCTCTGAGCAAGTGAAATCTTAACTGTAGTCAAAATGTGTAATATTTCTCTCTCTGAGGATGTTGTGAGCTTATTATTAAACTATTTCACTATTTTAAGTAACTTTATTAGATGCAAGTATCTCACTGTATTGGCAGATGGTTTTGATTGTTTTAAGACAAAAGCTTTAAGCACACAACATTATGTGTCATTATAATGAGATAATTATGCCTAATAAAGTTACTTAAAACAAGCACAAAATGTCTAGTTATTTGTTAAATTATCTTATATTAAGCTGACAAGATTTTATAAATGAGAAAGATTAGACATTTTGACTAAATTTAAGATTATTTCACTTGCTAAGAGAAATTGTGCTCATTTTTGCAGTGTAGAACTAAAGCTACTGGAAACAGAACCTTAAACATTGACCGGAAAGGTACTGACCCCCCATCATTATCATGATCATTATTGTTGTTATTATTGTTATAATAATAATAATAATAATAATAATAATAATAATAATGATAATAATAATAATAATAATAATAATAATAATGTGTTTACATTTAGTGACATGACTTATAATACATTGTCCTATTGCTGCGTTTCAGTTTTCCAGTCAGATTAACAGTTCTAGACAAGTTCAGTTTAGATGATTTAAGACCAGATCTCAGCTAGCTCCGCTTTGTCTTAGATAGAGATCACTTCTGTATTTACTTCAGTGTAAGTGTTAGCAAATGTGACCTTATGCCTTGAGAAAAGTACATTAGTAACATATGCAGACCAGTGCTGAGATACAAAAAAACCCAAAACAAAACAAAACAACCCCCCCCCGTTAAATGAATAACAATATGAAATCTCTGATTAAAATGGACATTTTTGACACTTTTATAACTTAACATGGCCCACAATGACATACACAAAACCTACTTAGCAAAGTAAAAAAATCTTTTTAACAAATAAAAAAATTATTTGGCCCTATGTTGCTGTGAGACAACTATATTCATTAATAGTAATAATGCTTTTATTTCCTGAAAATATATATATTTTTATTAAAAACAATGCAATAATTGTTTTATCTTATGGGTCAAAAATGATCCACCACCATGTTTGGTAGGTGAGAAAAACCCTTAAATTACTTGAAACTTAAATTTTCAGAACTACTTTTGTCACATTTCTGCGTCTTATATAAACTCCCTTAACCCCTGATTAAACATAATCTTTCTGCAATATTAAATAGAGAAAGCCCAGATAGTCACCAGTAATCACCAACTGTATCTTCATGTCATCTCACAATATTATTAATTTTACTATTATTATTATTATTATTATTAATTGTATTATTAATAATATAAAAAATTAATATTATTAATTATTAATATTAGTATTATTTGGGGGACAAATCACTGACCACTGAGACGACTAACTTTGTGGGATGTTCTAGAGCTGCTGTGGTGAAGGTGTATGGACTTCTTTTGCATTGAGTGTCTCCCAACAGCATAACAGTGGTGCCCCACAGGCCACTGATGTCATTGACTCTGATGGGTGAGAGGTGCAGAGCAATCAACACTCCACATTGGACCAGTTAACCACTACAATGAATTCCCCAATTAGGTAGGTGGTCATAATATGCTGATATGACCCTGTAGATTATGGGGTTTAAAATGAGTGAAGGTAATTTTTGACCCTTAGGACAAAGGGAAGTGTATGTTAAGACAACACAAGGGTTAAAAACCCACAGCTTGAATAAGATGAAAAGACAGACTGGTTGCCAGGTTGGTTTAAATGAAGTTATTCAGAGTGCCATGCTTTTCATTTTTATCCAATTTCTGCTGCTGTGCAGAGGAGCTGTCATCTGTTTCCAATGAAGAGCTTTTCTCTGATTGTTGAACTTGTTGAAGGGCTGTCCAGCCAAGCCCTCTCTCACTCCTTCTTTCTTTGACTAAATAAACAGGAAAGAGAGACTTGTAACCAGATGCTTAAAGAGGATAAGAAGCAGTGGCAGGGATCTGAGCTCACTCGCTACACTGCATTCACAAATCAGCCCTTTAACTCTGAGTGCTGTTAATAACCATCCTAATTAACCTGATCCCAATCACTGCAGGGGCTCTTTATGTGATGCATGGTGATTTACCTGATACAGAGTTGGTCATTCAAACATGAGTTGCATTTAAATAGAAAGTGCATTTTTGCAAAGCATTAGGATAAAAATCTACTTCAATTCAAAGTAAAAAATAAAAACACTTGAACATGCAGTTTAGATTTTGTGAACATTATGATGAATGGACCAATAGAAATGATCTAAGTGCTTGGAAAGAACTGGAGAGTATGTTTGCAAAAACAGATAGCATCCAAAATTGTAACTTTACAGGAGAAGGAAAAAACTTTCTTTGCTTTTAATGGAAGTCAATGGCACCAGACAAATTTCTAAGTCACTTTGGGCCATTATTTTCAGTCCAGTCATCATCAGATTTACATAGAATGCAAAGAGTGACATGTACTTTCAAATGATGTCAGGAAATGAAAAGTGGCAAAATTTTGGAAAATGAACTCGAGGTTTTGTGATAGTTCATACATATAATTCAGACAGATTATCTGCTTTAATTGCCTTCTAATAAAAGTTCAGTCCTTATAATGTCAAAGACATTTCTAATAGCAGCTCACTTAGAACAACATATTCTCCTCTGCTGTCCATCTCATGATCAGCACTGTTATATGAGAGAATATTGTGCTGAAAAGCTCTGGTACTCTATATGGGTTCTAAGAGAGGAGGGGGTAGGAATCGTGTATTGATGCTGGACAATGGAGTTACTGTTTTAATCTACTCAAAGAGTTATGAGACTTCTCTTTTCTCCATGTCCCAACACATGGTCCCCTCTGTCATCGCCTTATACACAGCCCATTGAAACTCTGCCTTAATTGAAACAAATTCCAGTTGTAGCCCCCCTCGTTTTCTCAAAACTCCAGGAATATTTTTCCGGAAACCATAAAGTCATAAATTTAGAGAATAATAAATCACTAGACAAAGCTACACTTCCTTCTGCCTGCATTGTGGTTGAAGCTCAATTTACTGGTTCTGCTTAAACTTAAACCCTCTAAAGTTCTAAATAAAAACCAGATGAATCTGTTTTTCTTAGATTGTATCCAAAACTTCTGCTTGAACAATGCATCGTTTGGTGGATGTACACACGTCGTCAGGGTCTACCAAGGGCTATAAGAGGCGGTAGGGGATGACGGGTTGATGGGGATACTGAGACTGAGAAGAAGGTCTGTCCATTGACAAGGTGGAGAAAACACCTGACGGTGATGTCTCTGCTAATGGACTGGCAAAAGTCTCGCTCCACATTGGCTGCTGAGAGATTTATCTTAGCTAAGTCAGTGTTCTTTCACTGTCTCTACCATCAGCTCCACTCTCTCCATCATTCTCTCTGTCCCTCCCATCCTTCACTCGTCCCCCGGTGCCCCTCTCGCAGGCTGTCCTACCTGCAGACCCCCGGAGCAGCATCTCATCTGTCTGTCTGTCAGTGGCTGGGTAATTGGAGCCGTTTAGGTCATAAAATCCAGGTGGGTGGGGGAGGAATGTGTGATGGACCAAGCGACGGGCCTTCCCACGCTTGTCCGACTCAGTGTTTGTGCTGGACCACCGGTCAACAAAGTACAACTTATAATTCACCCACCAAAGGTCATTTTGTCAAATTTAAGAGATGCTCATTTCAATCATGTAAACATTATTTGAACTTTAGAGCAAATTTCAGTGTTTTTCACTACCTTGGTCTGTAATTATAGTCTGCTTGACCACCCTGGAGGTTTTACTTTGTTCTGCTCTTCTGACTAGACTTAATGTGTCATATTTTTTAATTTTTTAACATTTTGTATGTTTTAGCGCTGGCATATATGTCCAATCCAATGACATCATATCTTAGCTAGTCTTATAATCTTAAATCTAGTCAAAATGTCTAATATTTCTTATGACAAGAGTAGTTAACTTAAAATCTGGCGTTTTAAATTATTTTATTAAATAAAAAATGTTTTTTTTATGTCTTTTTAAGACAAATGCTTTAAACAAGCACACTTATCGACCAATACAGTGAGATCATTTTACTTTACAGAGTTACTCAAACAAGTAAAAAATGTCTAGTTACAGTATGTTAAATTATCTTAGAACTTTCTCAACATGAGAAATATTAAACATTTTGACTAAATTTAAGATGGGTTGACGACAAAACGATCATTTCTGCTGTGTATATACAATGTGCATTGTTGTTGCATTATGACCTGGTTATTAAAGTGATTTTCATAAAAAACCTTGTTAGTATAAATTAAATCGTCTTGTTTTATGCTTTTCTTAACAGTAGACCTGACTCTATTTACAAAATCTGTCAGCAGGGACTGGTCTAAACCCCTTCTTTTGCTCTAAATGTGTGTTGTGTGGCACAAAGATGAATGCCCTGATACGGCTTTTGTATAAATGAGATTGGTTAGTATGAAATCTGTGTACTGTGCGCTGTCAGATATAATTATCCTGACAACCTGTACTAAAGCTTCATGCCTGACTATAAACAAGAACAGAAAAAAGTCAAATCTCTTGGAAATCAATCACAGGCAGAAGGCAGATTGACATAAACATCTTTGATGTATAGATTTTTCAAAGGTCAGTTTACAGCAGGACATGAACTTTCACTTACCAGCTTGCACTGAAAATGGCCATATTGTAGTTATTATGTTAAAAAAGTTTTAAAAGTGAAAGATACATTCAATTGAACTAGTATTTAAAAATGTAGTTATTTTTATGTGTGCAGATAATATAGACCGGTCTTCAAATTTTACATTACAGGTACATCTAAAAAATTAGAATATCATAAGAATTTATTTCAGTAATACAATTCAAATAGTGAAACTTTTATAGACTCATTACACACAGACACACATCACTGATTGTGGAAACTTCACACTAGACCTCAAGCACCTTGGATTGTGTGCCTCTCCACTCTTGCTCCAAACTCTCGGACCATGATTTCCAAATGAAATGCAAAATGTACTTTCAGTGATGGTTTGGGGAGACATATCATCTGCTGGTGTTGGTCTATTGTATTATATTAAGTCAGCGCACATGTCTACCAGGAGATTTTAGAGCACTTCATGCTTCCTTCTGCTGACAAGTTTTATGGAGATGCGGATTTCGTTTTCCAGCAGGACTTGGCACTTGCTCACACTGCCAAAAGTATCAATACCTGGTTTAATAACTACAGTATCACTGTGCCTGACTGGCCAGCAAACTCACCTGAGCTAAACCCCACAGAGAGTTTATGAGCTGTTGTCAAGAGGAAAATGACAGACACCACACAGTAAATCTGCCAGTGTTAAATCAACACTATTAGAGTTAAAATAACACTGGGAGTGTTTACATTTTGACACCCTCAGTGTTAATTTAATGCTAATAGTGTTGATTTAACACTGGCATATTTACTGTGCAGACCCAACAATGCAGACGAGCTGAAGGCCGCTATCAAAGCAACCTGGACTTCCATAACACCTCAACAGTGCCACAGGCTGATCACCTCCATGCCACATCACATTGATGCAGTAATTCATGCAAAAGAAGCACCAACCAAAGTACTGAGTGCATATACTGTGCATACGTATCAGTCGGCCAGCATTTATGTATTAAAAATCATTTTTAAATTGGTCTTATATAATATTCTAACGTTTTGAGATACTGACTTTTGGGTTTTTATTTAGTGTAGGTCATAATCATGAAAAGTAAAATATACACTTGAAATAGATACTCTGTGTGTAATGAATTTATATAATACATGAGTTTCACTTTTTTAATGGAATTAATAAAAAAAATACATTTTCAATGATATTCTATTTTTTACATGTACCTGAATATTCTTAACAGTTTAATTAGAACTGAATATTTTAATTATGTAAAGGTTCACAATAATCACTAAGCCAAAATTGGCTCCAAAGAGTTATTTATTCCCAGTGCAGGCATTACAATACAAAAATTATATATTAGTAAGTGACCTTAAATCTAGGGTAATAACTTTCATTAATAGCTCATTAACTAATGATTAATAACTGTGAACAAATTATTAGTTCATGA
>BRDA01050235.1:0-23031 GCA_036984385.1 Crenuchus spilurus
AGTGCACTACTCCACCCCCCCACCCCAAAATATTTTTTTTTTGTAAAAGCCGTAATGACTATAATGTTATATTAACATGGTAATGTTGACATTTTTTGGGATGTACTGGCTACCTGTTAAAGCTGTGTATATGCCCCTTGAAAATGAAAACATTTTTAGTAAACAACCAATCACATTCACTCTTTCTGGATGGTGCAGTTTATCTGGACAGGATGTTTTTTGAATGAAGACAAACTGAAATGAAACACGTAGAAATAAGGAGGCTGTTTCTAAAATGTAAGGAGTAGAAAGTACCGATAACTGCATGAAAATGTAAGTAAGTAGAAGTAAAAAGTCGTCTGAAAATAATTACTCAGTAAAGTATAAATAACCAAAATTTCTACTTAAGTATAGTAACAAATTTGTACTTTGTTATTTGACACCTCTGAGCATTTAAAAAGCTTATAAAAGGTATTATCTATTGTAAAGACACTTCAAAACCAGCATGACAGATGATTCCTACTGGAAGACAATAAAACATGCAGTTTAACCAGAGGTGTTCTAAGCTTTGCAGAACTACGATATGACAGATTCTAATTAAGAAAGCTTGGTGATACTGAAGGGAACATGCCATCTTTAAGCAACATGGGAAATATATCTTACAGAGTGAGGCAGCACATATACAGCAGGGATGTATGCATGTAAATCCAGCACACAGAACAAAAGAGCTCCTTTATCAGCCTGGCACATGTGGTGCAGTGAAATATCAGACTGAAACGATGGCTTTTGTTTGAATATGCCAATAGTCCCCTCTGCACACAAAGCAATGGCTCCTTATTTAACGTTCGGCTAGCACACCAGCAGCGGGGCCATAATGTGCCGGCGAAGCTGAATGCTAAAGGAAATGGCCTGGCGTACTGTGCCAGGTGTAGCTGTGATTATGATCTGAAACAGCAGGACTGGAAGAGAGAGTGGGGGGCAGCTGGTGGGGGGTGCGGGGTAGTCTATTTCAGGCAGCTCCAGATTGAATTAAATCCTGGATTAATCAGATGAGAAATTGTGTGACTCTTCTGAGCAGCACAAAACCCAAAATCAAATTATTCCCCTTTCCCCAACCCCCTCAGTATCCCCCTGCTGCATGTGACGCTGATTCAGCCTTGCCTTAATGAACGGGGGAGTTCATTTAACATAACCTTGGGTGGAGGAAGATCTGGCAGGTAGGGGGAACAAACAGAAACAAGTGAAAATAGCTTAGATGCTGTAGTCAGAAGGAGAAAGCTGAACGCAGAAGATGAAGCAGGAAATAATCCACACTCCTCTAATCTGAAGAGGCTGTAATCTGTAATCTGGCTTTAATCTGGTAATGAGAGTTCACAAACTGGCAGTCTGCCCTCAAAAAACCTGTTCAGTCACAAGGACACAGTATATTGTGTTAATCTTTACTGCAGTATCACCTTTGCATGACTGATATCACAGAAGTTTGAACTACTCTACTCAAGCACTACATAGATTAATAGTCTACTTTAAGCATGCTGACCAGTCCCGGAAAATGAACCAATTACCTGGGCAGTAACTGTTTTTACTAGTATAATAACACACTAGAAATAGATTAAATATGTATTAGTCAGAAATGGTGCTGAACTGAATGTTAGAAGGTTCCCATTAGAAGAGCACAGCTTTGGTTCCTGATCTTCTCCTGACCTCACTGACCTTCAGCCTTGTCTTGTCAGTTCAGGGGATCAAACCGACAACCTTTTGGTTCCTTAACCACAAGCCCCAGCAGACCTTTTGTGTGGTGTACTGGCTCTGACCCTTTAACAAATGTAAATATAACTCAAATGTCAAAAATGACCCACACTTTATATAAAAAAATTCTGTTGGCCGCATTGTCTAAACAGCACTTTCTGTACTAGATCACTGTCTACATGGTAACTGCTGTGCAGTTTTGTGTTAACTCAGTTCATTTATGACGGCACAGCAATACAACCCATGTATGAATTGCACAAAAGAAGAGCAGCATGCAGTAATTTGTTGGAGATATGTTTGGACATCTGCAATCAAAATGTGGACTGATACTCTAAAAAAGGTGAAAGTTTATTAAAAAGAATAAAATATGAATTAATCACTACAAGTCTGAGAGTAAACAGTAGAATATAAAATGGAAGCATCCTCAATCACACACCAGAATGAAGCCAAAAGAGGATGTACAGTGGTAACTCTACTTACGAGCATCCCTACTAACGAGTATTCCAGCTAACGAGTCGAGATCTCGGAATATTTTTGTTCCAGGTAACGAATAAAATTCCAAGTAACGAGTAGCGTAAATTGTGCAAGTATGCCAACCACTAGGGGCGCGGCGGTCGTAGCATCTCCTAGATGCTAGCGTAGAAGAAGAGGTCAGTCATTACCTTTTGACCGCTGTCCAGTGAAAGTGAAAGTGTTATTGAAAGCGACGCAAAGACAGTAAAAGGTATTGAACAAGAAAGTTAGATACATTTTACTTTTACTTTTCATATGATAAGTGTAACCATGCCATACACGTACACCCGTCATCCTGTCCTCCTTAGCTGCCAGCCTACACGAGCACCGTCGTCGTCTCGTTTATGTTTTAAAAAACCCATATAAACAAATTATTTAGCATATTAAAGTATACTGTATATTGGCCGGCTGACACGGATTAATCAGTTTTACATGTATTCTTATGGGGAAAATGCATCCAGCTAACGAGCAAACCAGCTAACGAGCTCGGCTCCTGCACGGATTAAACTCATAAGTAAGGTTACCACTGTACACTCACATCTGATGAAGAGGTGAGCACAGAGGGGCATCTGTGGCTCACAGCTCAGTCAAAAACATAATAATAATAGAATATGAAATCTTGTTAATAGATGGACAAATTGTGTTGAAAACTAGGGAGATTGTGTCAAAAAATAACTAATTTGTCTTTTCTGAAAACTTGATTAAAATCAGTTCTACAACCAGAGGGGGATCTTTTTGACTCATATTTTTAAATAATATAAAAAATTCATTCTAATATTGTTTGTTTGAAAAAAGGGACAATGCTCAGTCTTTCTCTTTTCTATATTGCACTCAGTTGAAATGATGGGCTGCTTGCATCATCTCTGCTACTGATCAGTCGTCAGTGAGACTGCTACATGGGCTTTTATTAGTGAAGCCTTTCAATTTGGACAGCTCACTTCACAGCAGGACCAAAAGAGCTCAGTGTGTCCAAGTTTGACAATTTAGGCCTAAAAACGGGACAGAGGGGATGCTAACACATTCAGAAGAGCCATTGTGAAGAGCACACGAACCTAATGTCTGTCTGGACTATCTGAAAATGTGACTTATTATGCATAAATACAAGAATAACAAACACTAGTAAAATAAGAAGCTATCTGGGTCATTATATATATACTGTATATAAATGAGAAAAAAAAGTCATATAGTGTGGAAAAATATAGTGTTTCTTACATTTTAATTTGACTTTTTCATTTCATTGCATACAGTATGAAACCAATATATTTCATATTTGTCTGCTCAACTTAATTTCATTTGTCAATAAACATAAATTCCTGCATTTTGGGACTAGGACAATTTAGGCCTATAGTAATGAAGTAAAAAAGGTGATGTCAACAGGTGACTGTAATCATGATTTGGTATAAAGCCTAAGTGGAACCCCTGTGACATCTAATCACTCACACATCACTGCATCAAGAAACATCATACTGTACATCAAACAGCTGATATAGGTAACCACATAGGTAAGGAATTACTTGCCAAACCCTTGTCAAGCAATACAATACAGTTACAATCAGAAAGGGCACTTAAAACTGTGCAAAAAAAAGTCCTCATGTCAACTGAGAAGAAGCAATGTTGTTTTCTCTGGGCTGAACCATCACACGGTGAAAATAATAATAATAATAATAATAATTTCCATTTATACAGCGCCCTTTCAAGAAACCCAAGGACGCTTTACATAGAGGTGGAATAGGTAAACAAAAAAACAAACAAAAAACTGACAACAAAAAATGGAAAACATGGACAAATCATACAACACACTTAAGATTAAGTTGAATGGAAATATTGAGTAAACAGGTGAGTTTTTAGCTGAGTTTTGAAAGTGTGTAGGGATGATGATAGACGGAGAGAGAGAGGAAGAGAGTTCCAAAGTGTCGGTGCAGCCACACTAAATGACCGACCACCCATGGTGACAATGGGTGAAAATGTCTATTGTGGTCAGATTAATCAGTACAATAAGACAATGCAAAAGCACATGCTGCACATATTACAAAGGCATGGCTGTGGAAGAAGAGGGTACAGGTACTGGACTGGCCTGTCTGCAGTTCTGACCTGTCCCCAATACAGAATGTGGTCTAGAATTGTGAAATGGAAAATGCAACAATGACTGACATTTTTATGTATTTATGTATACAAATAAATTCCAAAATAGCCAACCTGTTACAACTTTCTTTTGTCATGGACAAGGAAAACTTCAGGTAGGACAAGGTTGCTTGATTGTTATGGTAACTACATGATGTCTCCAGAGTATTGGTCTAGAATGGGGATAAAATTCACTGACATCTGTCAGCCAATCAGAAAAGAGTGTTTCTCATCTCTGCAGTATAAAATATAAAAACATTACAATGTGACTTACATTTCAGTTCAAATTTAAATTCTACATAAAAGTTTCATTCTGCATCTCTTATAACTTTGAGCTACTTTGAAGAAAAAGTTTGGTTCCAAATATTTTGCTTAATAATCCCAGCTGGTACAGTATGTGAATCAGAATCAGTTTCAGTGATGTTGATCTTTATGAATATAGAGGCATCCTACCAGCCCTACTGCAGTCTGGCTGCCTGTAGTCATGTTTTATTATTTTTTTTATAGCTCAATGTTAGTCATGCTGTGTCCTAAAACATAACAAATTGTCTATCAGACCTTAATTAAGATCTTGATGTGATTTGTGTGGGTTAAAAGAAGTTTTGATGATGAATGTTTCATTAAATAAATGGGTATTTTTGTTGACTATTGAGTTCTGTTTGTTAGCCTTGTAGCAACTAAAAAAGCTAAATTTGAACTTCAAACAAATCTTGACTTATTGATGACATCTGTGGTAAGTGGTATAACTGAAATTCAGATTTTGGGATAAACCATTTTAATGCATAATTCTTACCAGGGATGTCTCTACATTAGGGACAGCTGGGGCCCGGGCCCCATCAGATGTCATTGTGGAGCCATGTATGACATAATCAATAATTTTGTTTACATTTATTTGATTTAAATATTATTTTCTAACATTGTTGTGTATTTGACTTATGGAAATGGCCTTAGTTCCCAATACATATAAAATATTCCTGTATGTGTTGCCTAAGGTCAGTAATTTCAGCAGTCTTCATTTAGTTAGTGAGTATGTGGCCGGCCCATCAGCCTCTGTTTAAGCAAGTGAGCAGTAGAAAACACTGTGTTCATGTCCAACACGCTCCACGATTATGATGGCCCCTTGCTGGAAACAGCCAATAAAAACTGAAAGATTTGCATACAAGAGCTTATGTGAATATCATTTCCAGTATCAGTGTTGCTACACAGCTTGCCACTCAAAAACATCACAGTAACTGTTAGCCGCTGGTAGCAATGCAATATAATGAATCACGTTGACAATTTAATCAAAGTAGTTAGATTACACACAGACAATCTTACCTCTTCCCACAGAATTTATTTAGTATTTTTTTTATTTAGTATTTAGAATTAATTTAGAATTTTACAAAAAAATAGTCAACATACACTTTGGAATGTGCAGTGGTTATGTGTTTATATACTGTATATTTTACTCTACTATTAATTTCACTCAAAAAAAATCAACAAAGGATGTAATGTAACCATGGAGATCCAAGTACATATGTATATATACAGTACAGTGTAAGAATCACACATTACACATCCAGCACAAAACCAATTCTCATGTCGCCCAGCTCCAGTGATCTGCCCCATCACTGTGCAGAAACACACGGCATGAATCGCTTTACAATCTCACTCACAGCAAGAGATAGTAGTACCACGCGGAGTCCCCTGCAGGCACTGCTGACCCTGCACACTTTGTTTGTGTGTTCGCCTATGCATATGTATGTATAGCTGCACACGGGACTGTTTGTGTATATACATGAGCAGGCCAGTGTGTTTCTGAACTTTATGTAGACATGAGAGCACAAATTGAATGTGCTGGTTCTTGCCGTGAACATGTTTGTTGGAGAGCGTCTGGATGAGTGCCACGACTGAGTGTACGTCTGAACTCATACGGAGTTGGAGGTCCATCAGCCAGCTGCTGAGCTGGAAAATTTCCCCAGGCCCGGTGTACTCTGCCTGGGGGAGGAGGAGGTGAGGAGCCGGGTCAACGCTTTGGAGCTCCAGAAGATGGTTCACCCTACAGAGATGGACTTAGGAACCGTACAGAGTGACACATTGATAAGAAAAGGCCAAGGAGAGCGAGGGAGAGAGGAGAAAGTACACAGAAATAAAGTAGAGACAAATACCAAGTAAAGAAAGGAGGAAAAATAGAGTGAAAGAAAGAGAGAGAGAGAGAGAGAGAGAGAGAGAGAGAGAGAGAGAGAGAGAGAGAGAGAGAGAGAGAGAGAGAGAGAGAGAGCAAAGCAGAGAAAGAATAAGAGTTTGCTTTCTTTGTTCATATGTCAGGTAATACTTCCTCCAGCAATTATCACAGCATGTTCATACCAAACGCTCCTCCTGTCCATCAGTCGCTCCTAGCAACTGACTGTATCTCTAATCTTTCTCTCACTACCCAGGAATGTCAAACTGTACCTGGGAGACTGCTGGTACTCACTTCCAATCCCAGTTGCCCCATATGCTACACATTTCTGCTCTTACACTCTCTTACACTATCTTATCTCTTACACTATCTGATCTGAGGCCACATCACAGCCAACAACAATAAAACAATACAGTGCAACATCAAAAAATGTCAACTGGCATGTAAACTGTCACACAGTTGATCAGTGTGGCTTAAATAGCTCAAATTATTACAATATTTAATTTTGAGTAACTATTCAAATAGTATCGTCATTAAAACAAAAAAAAAGCTTTAAATGTCACGTTAATATACCGGTAGTTAATAAAAAATAAGACAATTTACCTTTTTGAATTAAATTAAGAACACATGTAAACTTTTTAATGATATTCCATATTTTGAGATGTGCTGATAGAGCCTGAACTAGACTGTCTAAATTCTGTCTAAAACTGAATGTAGGCCAATAAAGTGCTGTCTAAACAAAAGTGCCAATACAAAGTACCATCTAAACCTAAAGTATCACAACAAAACTCCCTACAGAATTCTATCTTAACAGAGTTGTAGCTCAAATAAAATTCTATCTGTGAAAGTAACTCTGATGAGCTTGAAATCGATCCATTCAGAGAAATTTGTCTTGGTCCCTTTAACTTATTTAAATCTGCCACCTGAGGAGTGATAATGTACACATCTACATTGCCCATCCAGTGTTCTATCACAGTATCTGTTGCTTGTTGCTGGAATTGTGGAAGATAAACAGTAAGCAGATTAAACTTCTTGTGCTTTTGAATCAAACTTTAAACTCAACTCAAGATGATGGTTTCATGAGCACTCTGTCCTGATCTTGGGGGGTTAAGTCATGCTCTGCAGGATCATAGGTGGGCACTAATCCACTTTCCTTGTTTTTTTTAAAGCACTGTTTGAAGCACTTGCCTTAAACAGGTACTCTTTATTTATCTGAACAATGTACAGTACATGTTCTGTGTATTTTAAACATTTCCATCTATCCATCCATGCATCATCTTCCGCTTCTTCATGTCTGGATCGCAGGGGTAACAATTTAAGCAAAGAAGACCAGGCATCCCACTCCCCAGTCACCTTTTCCAGCTCATAAACCTAGCTTCAGTAGCCCAGGATCGGAACGCCAAGTCTCCTGCCTTAGGTCACCACCCAAATCATGACACCCGACCACCATTCCTTGCGGTTAAACCCAGCCAGCTCCCTTGGGTAGAGGTCCGGCCACCAAGCGCTCGCCAATGAGCCCCTCCCCCAGGCCTGGCTCCAGGGTGGGGCCCTGGTAACCCTATTCCGGGACAGGGAACCAGGGTCTTGTTCTTTTTATTTTTCATGGTGGTCTTTTTGAATCACTTTTTGTCTGGCCTGTCACCAAGGACCAATTTGCCATGGGAGACCCTACCAGGGGCAACTGCCCCTAAAAACATAACTCCAAGGATCATGCAGGCACACAAACCCCTCCACCATGAAAAGGTAGTGATCCAAGGAAGGGTATTTAAACATTTAGTATGTTAAATAGTGTTAATGTCCTGCTGTAGAGTAATTGCCTCACCACAAACATTTCAGTGTATAGGTGTCCTGCCATGTTGTGCATATGACTTTGAAGTCTTTACTTGGAAGTTGCCAGAAGGTCTTGCATTTCTGTCATTTAGGAGTTTCTGTAGCAAGCAAAACCATCTTAGACTACATAATACGATCTGTTGTCAGACTGAGCCAAACACATGCCATCGTTTCTTCTGAACCAGAGACACTATCATCAAAAACGAGTCTCTGAGGTGACAGCTAAGACACAACCAAGAGGAGAAAAGACAAGAAGTTTTGACAGAGGGAGAGACAGAGTGGAGTAAAGAGAAAAGGTGGATGAATCGGGCCCCACCACGTGGCTACTTTATAATTAGCTGACAAAACTGACAAGCGATTTGCAGCAAGTGACTCAAGCATTAGATTAAAATTCTCTGGATATTTAACGCACAGCTCTGTACGGATGGATGCTCGGGGTGTTACTCAGACCCCTGCATAGCACACACACACATACCCAGGCGGACGCCTGACGGCTGCTCTAATTGGTAATTATCCCTATGTGCTCCTCGTGGGAGAGCAACGCTGATGAAAGTGTTTCAGTGCCAGCTCCACACACACCCTGGTTGCTCTTCATCACTCCCCCTCTACAGAGCATCAAGGCTGGGGTGAAAGTGAAGGAGGACAGGAGGTCACCTGGTTCACATTAGCCTGCTGTGGTCATGATAACTGAGGTGAGATCTACTGTTATGACAGCTAACAGAACCTACATGACTATCACAGCTACTACAGACATACCTGTCAAAGGTTTGGGGACATCCTGCCAAATTTTGTCTGTACTATTCTTCTGTACAAATGTAATGCTTTCTACACACTAAAAGTAGCCTGAAATAGATTTTATGCTGTTTTCAGCTGTATTAAAACATTTTTTTAATTACTAGTGTCTTCAGATGTGAAATTCAGTTTCTATTGAGTTGAGTCCAGATTTTCTTTTTCTGGAAGCCACATAGCTGGAAAAATGTACAGTTTCTGGACCAGAGATCTAATATTTGTGATAAAGATTCATTTGAATAAAGACTGCTATGCTCCATTAAGTAAACGCATGCGCAGAGCTACTTGCCCATCATCCACTGCAGGAGATGCCCACTGACTTGGCACAAATGTCAAGAAAAGGCACGTGTGGGAGGACTGGGGCCATTTCATATTCAGTTTAACGCCCCATGAAATCAACGTCAGCCTTGCCCTTTGGGTCACATATGCAGAAACGTGACCCAAACTGAATTACATCAAGAAGCTAAAGTCAAAGACTGAACCATCAGCACTGTAAATTCACTGTTTTTGAAATGAAAAAAAATATCCAGACTCCACTCAATTTAGTTCCAACTTGAGACTGAGAAGTAGCTGGAAACAACACACAATGTTTTAGTATAATTTAAAATGGGTATAAATCTTTGTGAAAATGATTTCTAGAGCTGTTTGCATTGCTGTGACATTTCAGAAAATGATTTCTAACTTCTTGTAATGTCTATCATCTCAATCATCTCATTGTCACCCTGTCTTTTCTTGTAATGTCTGTCATCTCATTGTCTCAATCATCTCATTGTCTCCTCTTGTAATATTTATCATCTCATTGTCTCAATCTTCTAATTGTCTCCTCTTGTAATGTCTATCATCTCATTGTCTCATGATTATCTCATTGTTTCCCTGTCTTTTCTTGTAATGTCTATCATCTCATTGTCTCTTCTTGTAATGTCTGTCATCTCTTTGTCTCAATCATCTCATTGTCTCCTCTTCTAATGTCTATCATCTCATTGTCTCAATCATCTCATTGTCTCCTCTTGTAATGTCTATCATCTCATTGTCTCAATCATCTCATTGTCTCCTCTTGTAATATCTATCATCTCATTGTCTCACTCATCTCATTGTCTCCCTGTCTTGTCTTTCTTGTAATGTCTATCATCTCATTGTCTCAATCATCTCATTGTCTCCTCTTGTAATGTCTATCATCTTATTGTCTCATGATCATCTCATTGCCTCACTGTCTTTTCTTGTAATGTCTATCATCTCATTGTCTCAATCATCTCATTGTCTCCTCTTGTAATGTCTATCATCTCATTGTCTCAATCATCTCATTGTCTCCTCTTAATGTCTATCATTTCATTGTCTCAATCATCTCATTGTCACTCTCTTTTCTTGTAATATCTATCATATCATTGTCTCAATCATCTCATTGTCTCCTCTTGTATGTCTATCATCTCATTATCTCAATCATCTCATTGTCTCACTGTCTTTCCTTGTAATGTCTATCATCTCATTGTCTCAATCATCTCATTGTCTCCTTTTGTAATGTCTATCATCTCATTGTCTCAATCTCAGTTCCAATACTTCCAAAGTAAGGGTACCAGTTGTGCTTGGTCGTGTTGAAAATTGTTCTATATAGAACCTTGAACACACAAAAAGTTTTTTTCATGGTGTAAGGGTTCTTCAGATTGATGAGGAATATGCTGTAGATGGTTTTATAAAGACCTTTTTTGAAAATGGTTCTATAGAGCATCAAAAAGGGTTCTGTTGTAGTTATGATGTCAAGCTTATAGTAATATTGGAACACTTTTTGGTGTTATATAGAACCATTTTCAAAAGGTTTCTATATAGAACCATCTAAAGCACATTCCTCATCAATCTGAAGAACCATTTCACCATGCAAAGAATCTTTTGGGTCCTTTCAGTGTTCATGGTTCTATATAGAACCATTTTCTTTACTAAAGAACCCCTGAAGAACCTTCTTTCTTAAGAGTGTAGGATGGGTGTGATGTGGAATGTGAACCAACACAGCATTTTTTACTTAACATAACATTCTCCTCCAACTGTGTTCAACTGTCCAATGATGTTGCATCAGCAGCAGCTCAAAAGATGTAGTGACTATCTTGGAGGAAGCACATGCTACCATTTATCTTCCCAGCTTGTTGGCACACACTAAGTAAATAAATTTAATTGGCAAGAAACAAATAGGTGAAGTTCTTGCAAAAATGTTTTGATTGTGATGTTTTACTTTTATCTTGACTTTTAAAACTTTTTGAAATCTGTTTTGCTAGTACTGACTAGAAAATGCTAAATAGGTTTTAACACACAAAATATAACCTTTGCGTGTATACCAGGCCTAAAATAGAAAACAGCACATGGTGTTGTATAATGCATCAATGACAGCCAATGCACATGTTCAAAATACACCAGTGCCCTGCTGGCACATGCACGTGTATCCACCAGGTGTACCGAAGACAAGTTTCAGAGCAAACAGCCTAGATATGTGATATTACACCCAAAAACTAACACTGTCTTACACTGTCCTGTGCAATAACCTGGAGGTAAGTGAGGTAAGCAGTTTGGCTTGTGTAACATCATGTGAGGACAGGCTAGACACATTTGCCGCTGGACACTGAGATGAAACATCTGCTCTTACTGATCCCTACATGGTCCTACATGACAGATTTGTTCGCAGATGTGGCTCCATGTCCTGCGGGGTTATAAGTATCCTGGACTCTCAGGAGCAGCCCACTTACACATACCCACTCAGAAGTCATGCTATTCACCACCTCCCCTGCTGCTGTAACGTATCTGCCTGCCCCGGCTCTAAACTGCAGTCTCAGCTGTGAATGTGTTTTTAAAACCAAGTACCGACAGCTGCCTCCAACGCATCCAAAGAAATTTCAAGCTATATGAGATTATTTCCTCTATCCTTGCCTGCCCTAGTGCCTCCTCTCTCTCCCTTTTTCCCTGTCCTGGCAGCCCTTCATCATCCCTCCATTGCATGAGGGATAGGGGATTCACGCTTTTAAGGTTCATGGCCAGGGCAGAAGGATTCAGAACAACAGAGAAGAAAGTTTCTTCCCGTCTGTTTCCCCCGGACCTTCTGTGAAAAGTAAAGTTGGCTTTGAGCTTTGCCTGTAGTGGCAAGGCTAAGCCTGATCTGTCATGTTTCAGAAATCAGACAGAGACAGCACTGCACATCATGCTCTGGTCTATGTGATATGAAGTTTAATGCCTTGTGTAAAGCCAAATAAAAATGACAGTGATGCAGCGTATGTGGTAATCACCACTACTGCTTCTGATGCTAGTAAGAAAAGCAACAAACCATGTTCTGAAAAAGCTATGCAAGTAAAATTTAACCTTACACCCCAACAAGAAACAAAGTTGTAACCTAAGTTAAAATTAGTTCAGCTGGGGCCCCGAGTGGCTCAGCAGGCTTAGACACTGACACTATGATCAGAGGATCGCAAGTTCGAATCCCGGTCATGATGTTTGCCATCAACAGCCGGGGCCCAAGAGAAAAAAATTGGCAGTGCTCTCTCTGGGCGGGTAGATGGTGCTCTTTCTTCCTATTACTCTCACACTGCAATGTCCGCTGGCTCAGGCATCTACTGATTGGTCCATTTGGAGCTGGGAATCCTGCGCTTTCCAAGCGAGTTAGGCTCCCCAGTGACGGTATAGCGGTAGTTTGAAAAGAGGTGGTGGCTGTATCACACACAGTGGAGGAGACTTGTGCTTGTCTTCACCCTCCTAGAGTCAGGGACAGTGCAAAGTGATGGGGAGAGTCCTAACAGAGGGGCTGGACTAACTGGCTACTACTACATTGGGAATGAGGATAAAAATTGGCAAAAACTTAAGAAATAAAATTTTTATAAAATTAGCGCAGCTATTGCTAAGGTTTTCTGTCTCAGTACATCTACATAGACAGCATTTACATCACCCCTGACCAGGATTAGGGGAAAGATAATGGATGGATAGACAGATCTTCTGTTTGGATCTTCAGGAGTCTTCTGATTGTATCCAATCATATTGTTGCTGGTCATCCTTTTCTTCTTTTACCATTAACAGTTTCAGTATAATTGTCCTTTTCCAATAAACGGGTTCTTCTCATAATGTATCCAAAATAAGAGGTAAAGTTTAAGTATCTGGTCTTCAAGTGACAGATGAGGAGTGATTTGGTCAGTGATCCATTTGTTACTGAATACAGATACTTACTTTCTGTTTAATGAAGATGCACTGCAGATACTTCCATTACATCCCAGCTCTAGCATTCTCAGTGCTTCAGACTAGACTACACCACTGGTCAGGATCCAGACAACCTTCTTTGTAGACAGTCAGCTGGGGTGAACGTCTGGCCTTCTTGTGTTTTCTGCAGAAAATCTGAGGGAGACATACACTGTCTGCATTCTCTCTGACCCTTTTACACTAGTGTAGCATCTTTGAAAAAGAATGTGACTTAGATGACAGGTTACTTTATTTCACATTCTATTAGAAACAAGTATGAGTAGGTGTCTTGAAATGAAAAGTTATAGCTGCTACAGCAGCGCAGCATCATTTTTATTGAAAAATGACTAGTTTTTAGACCCCATTACTGCATCCATTTACAAAGTAACCCATTGAGTATTCAGAGTTCATGATCACCACATTATACAATAATTTTTTCATGCTTTGGTTTGCTTCCCACATGAAAAAATGCTTTTTCTTTTTCAAAAACTGCAACATGAAATAAAACAGATTTTTTACAAACCCTAGTCCTCAAAAAGCTGGGATATACATATAATTGAATAACTTTGAATCTTTGCCAAATGGACAAAGGAAAGATTTTCTGTGTTTTCAAAAATGAGCTTAAGTCTATTCGTTAAATATAATCAAATTTAGAAATTAATGCCTCAAAAAAAGTTGGGACAGAGGTATGTTTATCTTTTCTTTTAATTATACTTTTTTTTAAACATTTGGGAACTGAAAATGCTAATTAGTCCAGTTTTATAAGAGGAATTTTGGCTCATTCTTGCTGTTCACAACACTTGAGCAGCTTGTGGTTGTGTTGTCTGATTCTCCTCCACATTAATGGTACCTTCACGTATATTTGCAGATCACCCATGATGTGGGCACTGATGCACCCCCATGCCATCACAGTTTTTTTCATTGATAACAGTCTGGATGGTCGTTTTCATTTCTGGCACATCAAATCTGAAGTCTGTTTTTCCCAAACACAAGCATAAACCTGGACTCATTACATACGTTTCTACTGTCTTTCATTCCATCTCAGATGACTTTGGGCAAAGCTTGATGGCCATTCTGCACAAAATTAATACATGTTCCTTTCTGAATAATACAGTATCAGATGCAGCTTTGTAAAGTGACAATGATTTTGTAATCCTGAGCCTATGTAATTATGTCCATCATGGTAGCATGACGGTTTCTCAAACAATACTGCTCGAGGACTCAATGATCACATTTAACTGTAGCTGTGTTACTTGTACTTTTCAGTCTCATTTTGTTTCCGTCCCAACCTTTTTGAGTGTGCTGCTTCAATTTCTACATTTGTTTATATTTAAGAAATATGACCCATATGATCATTGAAAACAATTAAAATATTTTCTTTGTCCTTTTGTTTGTTGAATAAACATTCAAATCAATTAACAAATGATTGATTTCAGATTTTAAAATGTCCTTTTATACAACATGTCCCAACTTATCTGGAAATGGGGTTTGTACTTCTGAGCTTAAGACTAGGCTTAGATTAGTTCATTGGTAAATATCCCCAAAACATATACTTATGTGCAGCATTATGGTCTCAATTTATTTGGATAGGCCATTGTAGATTATCTGCAAAATATTAACACAGTATCAAAAGAAAATTAGGTGATAGTTATCAATGTTAGGGTTAGGTCTATGTTGAGGCTTTTAATGAGCAGATTAGGTTAGGATTAAGACCAGGAGAAGGATTACTGGCTATTAAGGTGAATCTAATATATATGATCTTAATATAATGTAAATGCATGATAAGCTTTTAAAAATACATGTACTTTATGTGATCTATACAAATAAAGTATTACAGCTTTAATTCTAAAGTCTATTATATTGCTCTCATTCAAGCATTCACATTAGCAGTAACCACAGAAACAGCAGCATCTGCATGGATAACTAGCTTTAAATGATCCCTGGACAACACTACTTTGACCAGGGCCAATATTCACTCAGCATTTCACAGCAGGAGCACTGATGAGATACATCCCTGTTTTATGTTGATCTCGGCCACGAAACATAGTCCTACAGCAATATCCTTACACTTCTTTTTCTTTATAAATGTCATCCCATCTCTCTCTCTCTCTCTCTCTCTTCTTCCCTCCAGAAACAAAGGAGTCCTTGCGTCTGAAAACGAGGCATGGATTACATTTCCTTGCAAGCTGAATTCATTTGTGTCTTCAGCACTAATGCGATTATGGGGAGGGGGACATTTTATTGTTAGTAGCTTTTACTCAGCAAAGCCCTTTGAGACAGCATGGCAAACAAAAGCCAGCAAGGCAGTAATACTTTCCTCAGAGCTGCATTGTTTGTCATTCACTAGCTTGTTTACATGCATCAAAAGAAGAACGAAATGAGGCACTTTTGCATTCTCTTAAGCGTTAGCAAGCAAGCTACATTTTTTCAGTCATGTTTCTTTGTTGGCATTTATCAATGCTGCTCTGAAAGGATTGGAAATTTAGAGTCTTAAGGAGCTAAAGCACCTTCTCAGTCTCAGAAGTCCCACTAGCTAGGTCACCCCTCTGAGCACTCACATTGATCTTAGCTAGCTGATGGCTGCCATGTCGAAGCTAACTGGAACAATGTTAACGAGAGTTCACAGTCCTCCCTCAGGGCTTTCTGAATGTATTGTTGCTTGCAGGGGTCCATTTGATCCACACTTCCCTCTTCCTTAACGTCAAAGCACTGCCCGGCTATGTGGATCAATGGGCCCTTCACCATCTCTCCACCAGCATGTGGCCTTTTAGCTAGTGCAGTGCTAAGCCTGAAGCTTTTTCCTGGCTAATTTTGAAAAAGTGCCAGTGGAAACAAGATAAACTGGCCACTTTTTAGCAAGAGGTTTTCAATGATCCAGAAATACAGTTGGTGAAGGTTCTACCCTAGTGGTCACTGATAAAACAAAGCTACATTTAGCTAGCATGCGCTAACTGGGACGCCATAAGAAATGACTATATTAGTTGTTTTGCAAGATTATTTTTAGATACTAACACCGTGTCGGGTTATTTGCTAGATTTTTTTTCTGTTTCACAGTCCTACCTTTCACATGAACAACAACAAGCACAGGAGGAAAAAAACATAAAATGTGCTGGTTTTGCTAATGACCACAATACCCAGCTTCAAGGGGAACAATAGCCGACAGAGTTAGCCATTCTTTATCTCAGCGCTGGCTGCTGGGCTGACGAGCTGAATCTTTTGAGAGCCATTTGCTAGATCTCTGTACTCTCTATTATGCTACGCTGGCTGATTATAGCATTTGTGACACCCAGAGGGGGAAAAATACATCCCTGAGTGACTGAGTGAGTGACAGATGACAAAGGGCCTGCAGAATGAATATGGATATGGCATTGGGGGGCAAGCTACGTGACCAGCTTTAATACATTGTTCTAATAATTTTATCTCCCCACCAAACAAAATCGGTGACCATTTACCATGTGCTGCAGATTCACATGATGACCATATTTGTGAAATAATATGACACGATTTATATACATTTACTGATGTATCAATTTATGTGCTGCCCAATTAATAACATATATGAATTGTATAGTATAATCAGTTGCATGTAGTCGGGTTGGTTCTGCTATACTCCCAAATGTGGATAAAGGATATCTATGAAAAAACAACCGCTTTCCATCACATGTAAATGTACATTCAGTGTCCAACCTCTGGTCAAATTTGCATGGATGTGAGGTAAGCTTTCCTCAAAGAAAAGGAGAAAAAAATGCCCCATTTGATAAATAAACAGTGTCGAGTTGCTGTTGACAGTGGAAGCCCTTGAAGCAGCCAGAAAAAGGTGGCTGGCATTAAATGTCCATGATGCCGTTGCTCATGTGTGAAAGCATGCTAATGCTATTCATCCTACCTGCTGATCTCCCTTGGTGAAGCCCTGCCCCCCAGCCCCCCACCTTCTTCCTCATGCATATTTCATAGCTTCCACTAGAAAATCACATCTTTAGAATCACAGATTAATACACCAGGGACAAACTGGCTGGTGTGCGCATGTATGGGGGAGGGGGTGCCATGTATCTTTGAGGGGACCAAGTGTCCCTGGAGTGATGGAAAACATGGAAATGGGGGACGTTGTGGGAACGTTTGACTGAGCGGAAAAATGCATTTTTTGAAATAAAAATGCAGCATAAAACTATTGTATAAACACTATTTTTAGAAATAGTTAAAGACTCTAAAGATTTGCTTTCGGCTGGGTCACGTGGAGCATGTACAGAAGGCTTGACTGGAAGTGATGCTCAGTCAATGTTCTTATATATTCTGAGATTTTCATGCTAAAAATATTCCCCTAATGTCCAGTTTTTGTCAGAATGATGTTCCCTGAATGTTTAATGTTCGGAGAGCTGTTGAGTTTTCTTAAAATTCCCAGAACTTTGAAAGAACACCATTTGTTCCTTAAAAATGTTAAAAGAATGTTCAAATAAAATCACACATCAAACATTTTTACTAAGATTGTTGGACCTTTAAAAGTTGTAAGATATGTTATTAAAACATTCCATCAGTGTTACTTTGAGACTCTAGTTCTGTGAATGTTAGCCAAAGTTCTGGGAATGTTCATTGTTAGCCAGATCCTTTCTGCTGTTGTATTTGAGTTTCTGAGAATGTGCCAACATAAAATCTTGAAAATGTGTGACTTTCCAGACATGACCTTTGTCAAAATAGCAAAATGGTCCACCAAGAACAAAAGACAACAAGCAGCAAAGGAGAAAAATGGAGACAGAAGAAAACTGACATCCCTAACAATGGAGACCTTTTAAAAAACATCATATCCCTGTATTTTAAACACAGTAACACAAAATGACATAAACTCATATACTCAAAAAAACAAGTGGAGCCACATAATATACTGTGATGGTCATCTTTTTGTTCTTTTGCTTTTTAGTTTAATTTTTAAAGCTTATTTTAAGTTTATTTTATTTTACATCATGTGAGTACATCAACTGGCATTACAAACCATTATGTAAAAATAATGAATGAAAAATATTATTAAATTATACTTCACTACAATTATTTTATGAAGTTTATTCTTTTTTTCAAATATGACATTTTCATAATCGGTTCAATTAAATTATATATATTTCCAGCAAATTAACACTGTAGGAATATATCCTTCCATTTCCTAAAAGGTACATTTACATGAGAAGGAAATAAACATTATTAACTTATATCAGAAGTCAATGAAAAAGTATTTTATTTTGAATATAAGTTATTTTAGAGAAATTTGATATGATATATTTTTAAATGTCAAAAATATTTATGAAAAAATTTGGGCCAGCAACAATGACATTAATTTTATTAACATTATGTTTTGATAACTTTTGATCTGAACTATAGAACTTAGTACATTGGGACTAACATTTTAGTTATTTAAAGTGAGGCAATCACTTTCCCAGCTTCTGAAGAAAACAAATCAATGCTGCAATATTACATTGAATAAAGACGCACAGTTAAGCTTGGCTTATGCAAAAAATTATGCACTTAGAAAAATGACATGTTTTGATTGATTGAAAATAATTTACATAGATAACATAAATTAACATAAAATAAAAGTCCTTAAAAGTCAAAAAATCATCTTATCCACTTAATCCTGGTAAGGGCAAAAAAGTGAGTCCCCTACCCCAGCATTACACTGGTGAGTGAGTTCCCTAGCAAGACTGTACTTCTGTTCATTCCTGAAACCACTGGTCCACAACTTGAACTTCTTATCTTGTTTGAGAACTCCGTCTCAAAAAGCCTTGATGTGATTCTGGACGACCAGTTATCATTTTCTACTTACATCACAAATTTGAATAGATAGTGCAGGTTTCTGCTCTTCAACATTCAATGGATCTGACCCTTTCTAACTCAGGATGCCACCCAGGTGCATGTCTACTCATCTCAAGACTTGAGTACTGCAAATCGCTCCTGGCTGGTCTTCCTATGTGAGTCATCAGACCTCTGCAGCTGATCCAGAATGTAGCTGCTCAGCTGGTCTGCACTCAGCTCAAATTCTCTACTGCTGTGTTCATTTCACTGGCTTCCTGTAGCTGCTCACATCAGATTCAAAACCTGATGCCTACAAAGCAAAAAATGGACCAGGCCCTTTGGCAATTGGCAAAGTGTCGAGCTGCACCTCAAGTGCTTCGAGATTATAGCACAGCTTGGCTTGACCTGCCATCCTTCAAGAAATGTGGAAGATCAGCATCAGGACTCTTCTCTGTCCTAACACACAGGTGGTGTAACAAACTCCCACTGACTGTTCTAACAGCAGAGTCCCTCACAGTCTTCACACACAGACTGAAGAGCATCTCTTTGTGGAGCACTTAAGCAGCACTAGTTTAAAACACTTATTATAATGTATTGTGATGCTCTTATATTCTATTAGTGATGGTTTAGTTATAACAGCGTCTGAACTGAAGAGTAGTTTGGACTCTAACCTGTCTGTACTAGCTGAGATAATTATCTTAATGTAAACAAAACACTTTTGTACATCACTCTGGATAAGAGTGTCTGCCAAATACTGTAAACATTATACTATCTTAGCTAAACCCCGGACAGAGCACCAATCCATCACTGGGCACTCATATCAGGACAATTTAGATCAAACCATTCATCTGTCCTCCACGTTTGTGGACTGTGGGGGAAACTGACAAACACAAGGAGAACACAGACACTCCACCCACATGAAGACTCAAATCCAAGACCTCAGCACTAAGAGACAAATGTGCTATCCACCAAGCCACCATGTCCCTGAATCATCAATTTAAATGTTCTAAGAATAGCACAGTTAAAAGAACATTGCCCCTTCCCCAAAAACATAGAACATAGAAAAATAACATCACACATAACACATAACACATTTTTATTCATATTTTTGATAATAATTCAATAATTCTCCATTGACTTGCATTGAATTTCACCCTCTCATATCCATAATACAATTGTTACTAGTACAAACTCCAATTAGAGATATCTGCAATTATATTTTTACTAGTACAAATGGCATTGCAGATATCAAGAATGTAATTTTTACTAGTAAGAATTCCAATTTTAGATATCAATAATGTAATTCTTTGTAGTCAAAAACTGAATTATAGATATCTAAAATTACATTTTAGAGCTCTGAAACCTTACATATCTCTAATTCATATTTTTACTAGTAAAAACTTAATTGGAGAGCTCTTGAATTCACATTTTTATTAGCCTAATTGCATTGTAGATATCTGAAATTACATTTGTACTTGTAAAAATATAATTGTAGATATCTCAAATTGGAGTTTTTACTAGTAATAATTTTATTACGGATATGAGCGGGTGAAATTCAATGCAAGTAAATGGGGAATTATGACTAGTCAGAATTACATTAAAGATATGTCCACCTGGCAATGTGACTAGTCAGAATTTAATTATGGATATGTAAGTCTCTATTCTTACTAGTAAAAATGTCATGATTGATATCTGAAATGGGAGTTGTTACTAGTAAAAACTACATTAGAGAGATCTTGAATTAGAGTTCTTATTAGTAAAAACTGAATTAGGACTTGTATCGCTGGTGTCATTTTAGGCTAAAACGGCTTGCCATAGTCACTCAAATTAGCGACAAATATTAGCCACTCAGTATTATTGCTGTAAATGAAAGATAACAGTCTCAGATATCTATCAGAGAACATATTTTGATCAAAAACTAAACTTAAATTCACAAAAAAGTTGTTTTGAAAAAAAAAAAACAAATTTTGAAAAAAAAAGAATGACTTTGACCTGGTTTTTCCTGGCGGGGTCACAAATACTATCAGTGTTCAGCATGTCTGCTGCTGTAGTTTTATAGTTTCTGAGAATGCCAAACCAGACATGCAATCATTTGTCCTCCTCAGCTTATGCAAAAGTATGTGAACTGATTAAAAACATGAAATCTTAATGTTACTGTTCATTTAGTTTATTCAACATGTGGTCCGTGCACAAGATATGACACATTTTATATTTGATGTTTTATTTATTTCCATCCCTTCTAAATAAGTAACAGCTATGATGTGAGATATGATGCAATAGAAAGGATTACAGTCCACAAAGTGTCACTCGTTACTTTGTCACTTGTTACTGGTAAAAGTGATCGGCTGGATGTTCATATTGCAGCATGTTCATGCACAGGCACTGATACAGCAGCATCATACACAGGCACACACACCTGTCCCAAAATGAGGCTCAGGTGTGGCCTTAATCTAACAGGGATATGGTCAAATGACATGGATAATGTTTGGCTAAGCATACTAGTTATTCCCCTGCATAGACCCAGTTGTTTTTTTTTTACTTTTAAACATCACATCTGAATACATAAGCGGCCCTCTGCTCACTAATCCACATCAGCCTGTGCTCCCTGCACAAATTACATGGTACGGCCGCTCAGCACAAAAGCTGTCAGCTCTAAGAACAGAGGCGATGGCTGTTGTCTTTATCACTGTCATACCCGTGCCGTCGTGTTGGAGAGAGATAAAGAGAGAGAGATCAGATTTTGGTGCTTGAGCAGTAAGCAGTAAATGAACTATATCTGATGATGTATTATGGTTGGCTACACTGACATCTTAGCAAGTGAAATGTAACACATATATCTTTTCCCATTATGTATACATTTCTCATTACAAGGGTATAATATTATAATAAATTAAGAATGCACTATTAATACTATATTATTATTTAATTATTTCTATATCTGTTTTTACTTATTTTACATAAGTTTATTTTGTAAAAGCTGACAAACTGTTGTTATATCATTTTGCTCATTTGTCAGACTGGACGTGAAACCGAAAGGTTACAGACACCTTCAGATTAAGAGAAATGGAGTTCACTAAATAACGAGGGGTGATCCAAAAACATAAATCAATACACTGTCCAAGTTCAATAAACAAGCTAGGCAAAACACAGAGAAGAGGGAATGTTATAAGAGTAGTCACAAGGCAGGCAAAGGTCAGAGACAGGAGCAAGGTCAAATCAGAAAGAGAAGAGTAAAACTATACTACTGAACAGACTAAAGCTACACTACTGAACAGACTAATACTACGCTACTGAGCAGACTAAAGCTACGCTACTGAACAGACTAATGCTACGGTACTGAACAGACTAATGCTACGCTACTGAACAGACTAAAGCTACGCTACTGAACAGACTAAAGCTACGCTACTGAACAGACTAATGCTACACTACTGAACAGACTAATGCTACGCTACTGAACAGACTAATGCTACGCTACTGAGCAGACTAAAGCTACGCTACTGAGCAGACTAAAGCTACGCTACTGAACAGAATAAAGCTACGCTACTCAGGCCAGTTGACGGACTTGCTGGGGACCGGGGCATGAAGGCTTCACACCCCGAACATCCACCCCACAAAAAAAAAAAAACTTCAACCCCCTCCCCCCCTTTCCTCTTTCTGTCTGGCTTTCTTCCCCATATTGATCACTTTGAATTTTTTTCTGTAATAGATAAGCCTTGTCTTAGGTCTTTTACAATAGCAACCAATCAAGGACTGTTTCTGACGGACGCTGTCACTGAGTAGCACTGCTGCTCTGAGTCGGGGCTGGGACCAGGGGCGTAACTAGACTTAAGAATGTACTGGGGAACAGCTGGGGTACAGATAATGTATGCGAAAAAAGATTTCTGCACTTATTTATATTTAAGAAAGCATAAATAGTGCTT
>BRDA01050240.1:0-16316 GCA_036984385.1 Crenuchus spilurus
GCCTCCTTAGCTATGAACTTTTGTGGCTTTCCCATCCTATAGAGTGTATTAATGGTGGTCTTCTGGTCAGTTGTTATGTCTAGTCTTACCCATATAGAACCGAGCTAAGACAATTGAACCAAACTGAAGCAATTTAATGACACCTGAGGAAACCTGTGCAGGTGCTTTGAGTTTAGTAGATGATTAGTGTGTCACACTCAGTTTAAAACATTCATGCCCTGCAAAATTTGCGCCGATTTCTCTGCAGAATTCTAATTTTTTGAAATCCTGTTTTCGTGGGTTTTATGAGCTAGAAGCCAAAATTATGTGAAAATAAACAAATACTTGAAATTGTTTAAAGTGTGGGCCCTGAATCTATAATCTATAAACTTTTTGAGTGTAATTATGTAAATTAATAAACTTTTCCATGATATTCTAATTTTTTTGGAATGGGTCTGCATATGGGCATCTGCCAAGGGAGGCATGATGTCAGGGGCTGCAGGAGGGTGTCTTGCCCCGCCCCCGACAGTTTCTGTGTCAAGTGCCCTTGGGACCATTGCATTGCTTATTGCCAGGGGTGCAACGACCCAATATTAGGATCGGACATCGGCCAAGATATTACCAAATTTAGCTGGATCTGGTATCGGATAATTTGGCCGATCCATTCACTTTGATTTGTTTGTGATGCGGGCCACGTGCTGCTGACGTACAACGTAGAGCCAAACAGGAACAACAACATGGAGCAAGTTAGAGTCTGCAGCGAGGAGGGATTTCACGTTAAAAGTATGAGAAAGCGTGTGGACACGTCAAGACGCTCCTTGCCTCCGTGACTGAGCAAAACATAAGTTTTACTTAATTATCCGAAATAGATGACTATATATGTTATTCTAGAAGTTTAAGGATACAAAAAATTATGATATTAACAATGGGAAGTTATTTGCAAAGTCTTACATTTTGCGCAAAACATTTATGTCCAACCATCTGGACATTTGTAGTTAGACTACTGAATGCTGCGTTAAGCATGCTATGTATCGCGAATACACACGTCTTAAAACCATTGGTATTCCTCTATATTTTTGACATTTCACCTTCTCATGTCTGTTTAGGGCTGACAGTACAAGAGGTGCTTGAATTATTAGATAATAGATACAAAATTATAATTATTATATTATTATTATTATTATTAGATAATAATAAAATAGTAGAAATGTTCTGCAAAATGTTTATATTTTTTCATATCAGTATGTAATTTTACTGTAAAAAAATGTATTATATATTTCCACCAACAGTTAACTCAGAAAATACATTTAATTTGTATCTTGTATTGGTACCAACAAATGAATTCATTTTTTCAAAATCTTTCAGATTTCATGCGTCCAGTATACTGGACACTGAATATCTTACAGTCTCCATGCACTTTTTTTTGTATTATGCCATTTAAATGGCTGCAATGAACATATTTCATTACAAAATATCATTTGTTTTTAAAGTGTCCTGTCTTATGACTGAGGAGGTTAATATAATTTTGGTCTGATGAACATGTGAAAAGTCAGCTTGAAAAATCCACAAAAATACTGAAACGTGCAGCTTATTTTCTGAGAGGATGAGAGAGAAAGGATATGATGGAGAAAACTAAACTAAAGAAACTGTGGAATATATAAAACTATATAAAAATATTTAAACGCGTCAGACGCATGTCCTACTACAAACCAAGCAGTGTCATGTGTAGGAAGACGCACACCACGTAAGTGATGACGACAGCGTGTGGGCGTGTCATAATAAAAGTCTGGTGCACGTGCAAAAATGCAGTGTGAAAACAAACCAAACCGGACCGGACCAAATGCATACAAAGTAACAAACACGTGAACCTTAGTTCGGACCATGGTCCGGACTGTCAGGTATGAAAGCGCGCTAAATGACCTTTTTGTCATTTTGAGTGACGTAGTAGAGGTCGGTTAGCAGACTAGCTTGTTAGCATTCAGGTCGTTAACTAATAAAGCTAAAAGCTAGAACGCCAAAACCCATCTGATCCGTCAGACAGGAATATATTTCTCTACTTTGACACTTTATTAAATGAAAATATACCTCTGTGCCTGTTTGCACTAGTGTTGAAAGTCAGAGACTGTTAAGCACAGTTTTCAACATAGATGAGAAAAGAAACAGGCTTACTGTAGAGAGCAGAAATGCTTGTTTTCATGAGAAATAACGTCACTTCTGCTTAAAAAAAATTTTGACTTTTATTTTGAATTTGAATGCTTTGCCAAGGTCCTCCCAAACAGTTTCTTGTTTTACTGAAAAATAAATAATTCAGTCATTTTACATCTATGTGTTATTATATTTCATTTTACAATCTTAGTAATATTTAAGTTAGTCCTGTGGATTGAAATGTTAAGACCACACAAAGTTTAACAATACTTAAACTGATTACATTTTGAGGTGGATAAAATTATTTATATGAAAATCTGCCAGAAAACGCAATGGGTTAAGTTTTCCAATTGTATTGCATGAAACTTCACACTGGACTTTGGACACTTTTAATTGTGTCTCTCAATCTTCCTTCAGATTCTAGGACCTTGATATTCAAATAAAACTGACTTTCATCTGAAAAGAGGACTTTGGAGCACTGAGTAACAGTCCAATTCTTTTTCTCCTTTGTCCAGGTAAGACACTTCTGATGTTGTCTCTGGTTCAGGAGTGTGTTTAGGACTGTGGCAGTTGTAGCTCAAAGATACACAATATTTTTACTGTTTGAATAGTAAAGTATTTACATTTGGATATAAAATGGTTATGAATAAAGCTTGAGACAATAACTGTTGCACTGCTTAACACTTGATTCAATTTTGAAGTAAATTAAGCAGATATAAGTGAATAAGTTCCAACTGAAAAGTCAGATATAAAGTGACTAATATTGAACTAAAATAAAATATGCATTTCTATGCAAATATAAAAGGTGTAATGTTGTAAACTGTAAAGGTCTAATATTGTCTAATGTTGTAAATTGGGTATGAATGTATGTGCTGAATAATGTGATAGAAAAGACTAAAATAACATAATATGATATTTTAAAAAGACACTATGTTGATTTATTCTAGTAGACAACTTTTCTTTCTGTGTTAAGTAGTTCTTCTTTTGTTTCTCCTTTTGTGTCTCACAAGGTGTCTCTTGCAGGACAGAGATAAGATTATCTGAGGATCTTTCCATAATTACGAGAGGATTCAGAGATTGCAGGCTGGACCCTCTTCACATCAGGAGATCTTTATCTACAGCTTATGGGAAGGTAATCAGCTAGAGAGCTGCCTTTGAGCATAGAGATCAAACATCAACAAGGAAAAAGAAATCGTTATTGTAGTGTATTTGGTATGCTGTGAGGGGCTATTAATAAGCACACAGTCATCTACTGTATGACCCAGGCAGATCCATGTACTTTCATATGGCGTGTTTTCTCTATGAGCCGAATTACTTATGATGGCCCACTATTTTGTCATTTGCCTAGAACTATTTTTGGATGTTTATATTTGTTTCCTTTAGGTTATAGCTCTTATAGTACTTATCAACATATCATTCTTTTGCAAGAGACCCTGCTGTTACACTTATATACACAGTATGCATAATGTAGTATGTTTTTAAAAATATGTGAATATCCATTTAAGCAATACCATTAATCTGGACAGGCTTCAAGGGTTATGCCTAATTACACTGCTAGGCATATACAGTATACAGTATATATATATATATATATACAGTATTATATATAAACAATATAATATAATATATATAACTCTCTATATATAATATAGGCCTAACACAGCCTAATTATCGTTTTCTTCACTGGTCAGGACCCTCACAGAGCAAGTATTATTTGGGTGGTTGATCATTCTCAACACCATAGTGGCACTGAAGTGGTGGTGTTGTGTTACAGTGTGTCTGCTGGAGATTTTAAACACTCACGGGTTGCTGTTGGCTGGTTGGTGCACTATTTTCACTACAACAGTGACATGGAGGTGTTTAAAAACATCAGCAGCTCTGCTGTGTCTGATTCACTTATACCAGCACAACACACACTAACACACCGCCACCACATCAGTGTCACTGCAGTGCTGAGAGTGATTCACCACCTGCTCTGTGGTGGCCATTCAAGCACAGGATAAACAAAGTATACAGAGAAACAGATGGACTTCAGTATTACAGAACTACAAAGTGCACCTATATGGTCAGTGGAGCTGATATATCTCCCTCACTGACAGTAAGTCCCATTAGCCAGTATGTATATCATTAAGCCTATGACGACAAAGATACTTCAGTTTTTTAATAGATGTAGACATCAGAAAATACTTTAAATTGTCCTCCACTACAGACAAGATTAGAAGGGCTTCTTCCTGTCAGTCTGAAAATGTAGTGGGAGAAGTCGCATTGACGGAGGTGTTAAAATGCAGTTAAGTCACCGCATTATGAAAAGTAGTGGGCAGCAATTGGCTGCCATTGCTTTGTTCTGCTGGGGTACTTTTTGATTGCTGATATGTAATAGAGGGTCCACCATTACTGTGTACACAATTCGAGATAATAAGGTTTATGTAGTCTGAGGTGCATGTCCACCCACTATGTTTTTAAATCAAATTAAGTCAGACTTTCCAAATAATCAGATATATTGTATCAGCTCAATATCCTTAGCAATGAGCTGTTTTCAGTCACAGGTCTCAGCTCTGATGTACTGTTTTAAGATGTGAATTTAGATTTTACATTAGAAATTCAGTGTCAAGCACCCCCCAATAGAAATCCGTTTGCTTAGTTTAAGATTGAGTTTGGGCAGTGAGTCAGAACCCTAAGATCTTTATAGTGTTGCTGCTTTTAGGCTCTCTTGTTATATGAGAGTCATCTGCGGTCAGGACAGGAAATGCATTTGACATTTAGCAAACACTGTGTCAATAGCAGAGGGCAGATCTGTGCTCTGGCATGTATCTCCTTGCTGTAAGGCATTTCATCTAAAGCCGTATGTCTCTGAAGCTAAAATTTGACTTCTTCTCTTGCTTTGGTGACCCTCGTGCCGAAATGCACCGTTGACCATCCAATGAATGCACTCCCACCAGCTATTTCCTCCCTTAGAAAGAGGTGTCTATGCCTCTAATGGCATTTCTGAATTTATTCTGTATGTAGACTACAATTTTATAGACATTTCACACTAATCACATCAATAAACCACTAATGATCACCAATTAATGAGAACAATTCAGGAAGTTCATTTCATGAATATGCTGTGATTGCTGGTAGTAAGTCATGGTCATTAGTAATGCATATCCAGTTGGTGGCACGTCTCATCTAATCTCACCTCAGTTGCAGTGACAGGCTTCCTGAACAGCTACAACTTCTGCCACTTCTTTTTTTCTTAGAGAGCAGCTTATCTGGCTTATGCTTCCCCGCTTCTGTGCTTTTGCTAAACAACATGCCACCTTATTATAAGTTACACCAGACTAGTTTGACTTGTATAAGAGAAGTCACAGCCAAACAGATAAGACAATAACTAAAGCATAAATTATCAAGTGTGCTGATTTAGGAGAAAACACACATTCTTTCAAAATAAAAAAACAGCTAAACTTTAATTGCGTATCCATGGATACGTTGTTTTTAATCAGTATTACTGTGCAAATTTAATAAGAATAGTGTCCCAAACTAATAGCACTTAGAAATGTGATATTTGGCAAATTAATTTATGCATAATTAATGCATAAGTTATGAAAAAAAAAAACAATACAACCAAAACCCTGCTCAGTGAAGTCAAAACCCCACCCATACAAGCAAAACCCCAACCATACAAATAAACCCCAACCAACTACAGCCCAAACCCCACCCAATACACCCCAAACCATTCTCAGTGCAATCAACACGCATCTATACAAGCAAAACACCACCCATACCAAAGAAACCCATCAACTATACCCCAAACCCCATCCAATACATCCAAAACTACATTTCATACAGCCCAAACCCCTCCTGATACAGCCCAAACCCACAAACTATAACCAAAACCATGCCAAATACAATCAAAACTACACCTGATACAGCCCAAACCCCACAAACTATAACCAAAACCACAACACATACAGACAAAAGTACACCTGATGAAATCAAAACCCAACCAAGTACCACCAGAACTACACCTGACACAACCAAAACCCCACCAAGTACAACCCAAACACAACCACAACTTCACCAAATATAACTAAAACTCCATGAAATACAATCAAACCCCCATCTGATACATCCAAAACCTTTACTTACACAAACAGAACACAGGACAGAACAACAGCCAAAACCCCACCCAATACAACCAAAATATTGTCTAATACAACCAAAACCACAACTAATACAGCCAAAACTACACATTATGCAACCAAAAACATACCTGTATAACCAAAACCTCACCCATGCAACCAAAACCCTACCAAATACAATCAAAACCCTGACCTTCACAGCCAAAATCCTACCTAGCACTATCAAAACCCCACCCAGTATGACCAAAACCCCAGCCATACAACTAAAACTTCAACCAGTACATCCAAAACCAGGTGTTAATGAGGTCAAAATTGTATAAATAGCTGTCTACTGTAGTGACCACCATGCATGGAACGGTTAAGGAATGAAGTACTTCACTAGTTTCACAGAATATCAACAAAATTTTAAAGCACTATGCGATGAAGCTTTCAATAGCAGCTAATGGGGATCCAAATAAAACAATAAACCTTAGTTTGTAACATAAAATAGTCCTGAAGTCACTTCATCACTACTCTATAGACTTATCTATAGCTCATACCCATTTCTTCTCTCTACTGCATTTTTGTTTTATTTGATGCATTTTATGTGCAGATTTGTTAGATTTTTTTGCTTTCTGTTTCTAGTTTACTTACATATCGCTACACCTTCATGTAGCCTCAGTGACATTCTTTAATCAGAATTGTGAAATGCAACCAATAGCAGCTTCAAGTAGAGAACCAAAGGCCTGTGATAATTGTCTCATTTTTCTTTAATTTCCCTCTGAATGAGAAAAGAGGAGAGCGGGGGGGATGCTATTGTCAGTGATTGTGCTTTAATAAGTCTCTCCACCATTAGCTCACTTTGATGGGTTTGAAGCATTATGGGCTATGAGGCACTATTCCTTTAGGTTCTCAAATCAATTTATATGCAGATGATGTCCATTCTGTATCTCTCTCGTTCATAATTGGGCCCGTAATCTGTAAAGGAGTGGGATGTACACTGTCTCTTATCACACGTGTGCGTGTGTGTGTATGTGTAGCTCACTTCACCAAGTACACATCAGACTCCACTGAGAGATAACACATGCAATATGAGACCCATGTATCCATGTGGGTCGTGAAAGAAAAAGTACAATTCTCAGAGTTCTCAAAGAATGCACGTCTGGGATGTTGATTCAAGAATGAATGATATCAGTGAGAAAGACTCCAATCATGTTTTATCTCACACTTAACCCACTATTTAAATTTCAAGTGGACTCTTCTCATATCTAAGTAAGGGTTTAATCTCTTCTGAAAGCCAAAGTCTTTTCTTTCCACTCTTATTTTGATCTGATATCAGGGGCATCGATTTCATATCTGTCACAGGACGTGCACGTTCCTCTGTTCTTAGAAAGACAAGTCAACAAGCAGCCAATGCACAATGGACTGGAAGAAGATGCCCTCCTGTCTCGATTTTTTAATTTGCTTCAATTGTCATTAAATTTCCTTTTGTATTTTCAGGCTCAGTATAATTTACTTGCGTAGGCATACAGTTTCAGAGTGGAAAATCAATAGAAGTTAGTCATCTCTACAAAAGGACACACACAGGAGCTCAATAGCATACTGCTGCTGTCCAGGCACTGATACTGTCAGCAAAGATTCCATCCACAGCTCCAGTTTATCATTTACTCATCTGGACTTCCAGCTATTCCTCCTGTATACACTGATCAATACAGTATGAATGTTCAAAAGTACTTTTACAATTATGAGGTATCAAGAGCATAAACCTAAAAAGGGATATTTAATTATATTTTTATGTATATTATATATTTTTGGAAATTTTATATTTAAGCCTCAGAACATTTGCTCATATACATCAACTTTTTATATGCATGTAAACTCACAGGCTACTTCATTAGGTACATACACCTTGTGTCTACACTCACTGTCCATTTTATCAGCTCCACTGACCATATAGGTGCACTTTGTAGATCTACAATTACAAACTATAGTCCATCTGTTTCTCTGTACAAAAAAAACACATCCACGACCACTTGAATGAGCTGTCAATCAAATCAACCAAGCTATCACCTCATCATCACACCATACCTGTCAAGTTTTGGATTTAAAAATAAGGGAAATTTTCTGCCACATGTTTTGAGCCGTCCCACCAGCCCAACTGAGGTTCAGTATCCTTTACATTTTCAGACAGATTTACAAGAAATCTAAAATAACCACCTGTGAACCACTTACAATTAGATGATCAGAATCTAAAAGGCCTACCTTTGTTGACACTGAAATGCTGTGGACATTCCTGACTTTCTTACATTTTATTTACTACTAATAATAATAAAATAATAATGCTAACAATAATATCTGTGATATGATGCTCTAGATTTTAGGCTGGTGTCAGGTTGTATAGGGCGCTTTATGTCAGACATTGTGATGGAGATTTTTGCGGACCTGGCAACCCTGCTGCTGCTAACTCCCCTTTGTCTAAGTAATCCTGCAAAGTGTGGAAAATGTAAATGACTTCTTTTTAACAAACAATTAAACATACATTTAATAAATCAATAAAGTGCAAAAGTTTTCATCCTTCACTAAAAACGACTCTGATTCAATGAATTCAATAAAACTGACGTGCTCATGCGCATGCGCGGTACAAATCGAAGCGAGCGTGCAGATCAGATATGTTGAGCGCGCAAGAGGGCAGTGTTGAGCGCTCAGGAGAGAAATGTTGAGCGCGCGAAGGCAGTGTTGAGCGCACGGGAGAGAAATGTTGAGCGCGCAGGGGAGAGATTTGTATACACTATTGAGTTCATGTGCGTGCAAAACTGTTCTTGCTCGCTCAAAACATCGCGCACGCGCGCTCAGAATTGTGGCACAAATATAACGCCATACCTGGGTGGCAGTTCTCGCGAGATTAGTGACATTTCAGTTTGGAGAGGCACGGGAATTTTTTTTAAGTATAATACGGGAAATTTACGGGAAAATACTAATATGGGATGACGGCGGGAAAGAGGGATAAAATACGGTAGTTTCCTGGCCAAAACGGGAGACTTGACAGGTATGCACCACACCCCTTTAAATATTCAATATCATAAAGAAAAATGCTGAGGGGTTAATTAGCATAGGTACAGTTTTTTTAAATTTACACAACACGGCTAACAAAAAAAAAAATCACTGAATGAGGAAAATAATTTAAAAAAATTTCCGTCACTCCCATCCAATATAATGGTTGTGGGCGGGGTTTAAAATTGCACTGCAACCAACCACTAGAGGGTGTCAGAAACATCTTGGCTTCACTTTTTTACTGCTGTTGCGGTTCTTTCTTGCATTGAGCATCTTGATGACAACTAGGTTTTGCCTTCTGCTCTTCATCTTACCAAAGAACATAAAATTCCCCTCCCTGCATTTCAAGATGACAATTCAGGTATCCACAGGCATAAAACTGACCTGATGAACTTTCAAGAGCATTCACACATCTGAACTGGCATAAAAAAATCCAGATTTCATTCACCTTGGAAATATGTGGGACTACCCTGAACAACAAATAAAATGCCATGGAAAGCATCCACAAAATATGGCTAAACTGCACAAATCTTTGAACACTGACATCACCTTTATGTAGAAACTTGTTCAGTCAATGCCAAATCAGATGACAACTGTTTTTGTTCTTATGAAGGTATCACATGCTATTAGGTATGTTTCAGACAAATCTTTTGTCTGATGAACGTATTTTACTTCACATGTCCTCCTCCATTGTTGACCTGTAATAGTCACCACTGAAATGATTCTGAATTTTTTTGCAGCATAATAGCTCATTTAGTGTTGGGTCTTGATTCCAGCTGTCAAGACTTGCACATGACATCTAGATTTGGTACAATTTTAGAGGAGAACTAAGTGGAGCAAATCTGATTAGCTGCATGCACCATATGCTCCAGCATAAAGCTTGACTAACAGCAGTAAATCTGTGTTGATTTCATTCACTAGATGAAAAATATTGAACTGTACTGAAAACATGATTCCCATTCTCAAACACAGAATGCATTACATCTATATCTGTATGTATCTATAACAAAGAAAGTCATCCTATTCATAAGATTTATGTTAAAGTGTGTTTTATAGAATATAAGATAATAGAATATAAGATATAAGCCAAAATTGTCAGGGTCCTTGTATAAACATAGTCCAACATTGCTCCAACAAGCCCAATTTGTTTTTTTAAATGTTAAATACATTCAGTTTTCCAATAAATAACTATAAGACTACTACTGTGACCAGGAGAAGACGGAAGCAAGTGTGAAATCCAAAAAAATGTGAGTTTATGACAAAACAAAACAAGCACTGTGGCTTTGAAAACAAAACAGAACTGTGGCTATACAAACTTGACTATGACCTTGAACACGTACACCTTGATGTCAATGCACAGAATAAGCAACAAGGGACTATGGCACACAAGGTAACTTTAAACACACACTAGTCAACACATGGAAATAGGAAAGCCTGTGAGTAACAAGACAGACAGGTGTTAACAATGAACATGACATGACTAGGGGGCGTGGACTTGAAATACAAAGACATGGTTGACACGTGACAGACACGGACATGAATCAAGATGCCGCATCACACGGGAGGTCACAATAACTTCTTAAAAATCTGTTTTTAAAAATAGTAAATTCAATCCTGGTGTCAGGGTAGTGTGAGTGAAGTTAGAGCAATTTCAATGACAGCAGAATCATTTAAATTGGATTGACAGAATAGCAGAAGGTACAATTATGATCCCTAACTAACCAAGCTGAAGAGATATCACTGTCAGGAAAGGTGCCGATCCAGTTCCCTGAATACACTCATTAGGTACACATAGCTTGTATATACACTCACTGTCTCTTTTATCAGCTCCACTGATCATATAGGTGCACTTTGTAGTTTTACAATTAGAGACTGTAGTCCATCTGCTTCTCTGCATACTTTGATCATCCTGTTCTTCAATGGTCAGAACCCCAACAGGACCACCACAGAACAGGTATTATTTGTGATGGATCATTCTCAGCACTGTAGTGACACTGACATGGTGGTGGTGGTGTGTTATTGTATGTGTTGGTATGAGTAGATCAGACACAGTGGAGCTGCTGATGTTTATCAGAACCCCCCCCCCACACACACACAGGACCACCACAGAGCAGGTATTATTTGGTTAGAGGTCAGATGTGGAGGTTAGATTCCTCTGTGTGCAAGCACACTGGTCGATGATTTTGCACTTTCTCTTTTCCCATTTTCAGTTTAGCTTTTTGAATTAAATTATAAAAACAAATAAACCTTTTGACAATTTTCTTGGAGGTGAGCTTGTAAATATCTTTATAAGAGGCAAATAACAGGCCAGGACTATATCTACACTTTTTTTCTAGGTACTGACCTTACAAAGAGGACAGACAGATATATGGTGTGTCCTCTACCCTTCATAGAACAAATTTGCCCATCTGGGCCTGCTCAGCCTCGGAACATGTCTAAAACTGTATCGGAGGCAGCAGTAGCCTTCAAAAAAGACCTATAATATTATAATTTATATTAACATGATTTAACTTTTACTTTCTTACTGTGATCATTTACAAGGAGAGATATTTATGCTGCTTGTGATTTTAATCTATTATTGGCTGTGCATGTGTAAATAATCACAGGTTATGTTCAGCACAATACAAAGTACAGAAACTGATGGTGATACTTATAGAAAGAATAAATAAGTACAGCTTCACAAATTATAAAACAAGGCTTGAGTGGACAGTAACTAAGCATAGATGGCTAATCAAAGATAAAAGCCTGTGTACTAGTGAATAGACTTTTAAATTTAGAATGTGTGTTAAAAATAATAGAGAAGGCAGGAAAAGACAGTTCCATAACTGCACTTTGAAGGTTAAATATTACTCAGCACTCCTGAACATTGTAGGCAATGCCATACTCAGAACAAAACACTGAGGTCGAAAAAGAGGGCCTAATTCCTAGTGCACACAACACACAGTCCTACTTTATAAAATTAGTTTTACATTTTGATATGAATTACAAGTAGAATGACATATTACAAGCCATCTACTTTTAATGTCATCTGCTGGTGTTGATCCACTGTGTTTTATCAAGTCCAAAGTCAACACGGTCATTTACCAGAAGAATTTAGAGCACTTCATGCTTCCATCTGCTGACAAGCTTTATGGAGATGCTGATTTCATTTTCCAGCAGCTGCCCACAGTGTCAAACCTACTACTGACCATCATATCACTGTACTTGATTGACCAGAAAACTGATGAGCTATGTGCCATACTGATCAACAGTAAAACAAAAATGTCAGTTTACATGTAAATAATCTAAAATATATAACAGTTTGCCTTTTTAAATTAAATTATGAACAAAAAAAGACATTTTCCCAACATTCTAAAATTCAAACTGCACAACGTGTATTGCTTGTTTTAGTTAGTGAGGTCAATTGGTAACACTTTATAATACAGGGTTCATACGGGTCCTGGAAAACCTGGAAAGTCATGGAAAATAAACATGTTAAAATCCAGTACTGAATTGTCCTGGAAAATTTCAACAAGATTGAAAAACGTGCTGAAAAGTCATGGAAAATATTACAAAGAGCTCCTGTCAGAACTCTATATTATAATCTAAAACACAAACTTAGTAGCATTATTTTTCAAATGATTAATCGCTGCTCATATTTCCCGACTGCTTGCAGTTTTGGGCGTGGCCTCACGTTGTTAGTTAGCTAGTCTTTCTGTTGCTAACATGGACTAATAAACATCGGTAACAATTCAGCATCATTCAGCCAGAATGCCTCTGAAGTGTTACTTTAATCAGCGATGGCTGGAAAATGACAAAGACTGGCCTCAGTCAGACAATAAGCACTTGACGTCACGCCGTTACTGCTTGAAGAAGTTTGACATTGGAAATACAGTATATGGGTGAGTCAGTGTTGAAAGTCAAATGAAAGGAAGTAATTTCATTAACAAATGATTTACTAATGATTTACTAACATTTGCTAAAATGAATACAATCATGAGTAACTACATGAACTGTCATTTATAAACATTTGTTCATGTTCAAATTCTCATGAACTAATGATTTGTTCACAGTTATTAATCATTAGTGAATGAGGTGTTAATGAAAATTATTATAAAGTGTTACCACTCAATCCAAACAGACTACCTGTAATGTTAGTTTTTTCCTATAAATTAAGCTTCTGTTGTCCTATATGTTGTGAGGAACACAAGGGTCAAGTACAGTTCTGCTGTACATTTGTAAAGCAGGCTAATGGGCCTGCTTTTATCACATTTGCCCAGCTCAGTTCTCTATGTCTCCCTCTTTTCAGGCTATTGTTTGATGCTAGTCTGAAGAATAGTTGTCATGGATCCTTCTGGTGTTATTCCAGCTCCGTGCAGCACAATGGCTTTTGGCCTTTTGTATGTGTCCACTGTGTGCGATGTCACCGCCAACAAATGCTTTCTTAATTAGCCAGGCTCATCACTGACTGCTCCATCAGTGGCTGCCTGTCCTCTATGTCCCAGAAAAGCAAAGGAACAAAGGAGAACTTCATGTTCCTCACCTCGGGATTCGAACACACAAAGATCCTTAACATACTGCGGGGAGTGCAGGCTGACCTCTGGTACAAATGATAGCCCCCTCATATACTTCAGAAAACAATGTAGGAGACACCATTATAATGTTCAAAGACTAGATCATCACGTCATATCAAATTAAATAAATAACTCATGCAACATCAGCTGAAGCAGAAGAACATCACTAGGACTACCTAAATGAAAAGGGACATATTATAAAATGTTCTGTTTGAGTAGAGAGTCATGGTTATCCAAGAGTGGGTACAGTTTCACTGCTCCACAGCTCAATGTTGGGGTGGCTTTTTACCCCTCTAACCCCAACCTGGCATTAGATATTGTGCCAATATGTTCATGTCTATCAGTTCCAGAGAGTCATGTACTATTACCAGTACTTCTCTATAAGCTGTGTCAGCAATGGTTAATGGGTGCTTAAAGTTGAATGCATTCAATAGAAAGGGTGTCCACAAATATTTGAACATTGTACATACACTACCGCTCAAAAGTTTGGGATCAGCCAGGATTTTCCATGACAATTTATACTTTTATTTCAGAAGGGCCCTATTATTATTATTATTATTATTATTATTATTATTATTATTATTATTATTATTATTATTGTTTTTATTATTATTATTTTTAGTATTAGTATTAGTATTATTTATTTATTTATTTTTCTAGACTATAATAAAGTCCACAAATGCTGCTGCTCCAGATACTCTGTCTTCTATGGTAGAAAGGTGAGGTAGGACAGTGTCACTGTGTTTAGAAGAGTTTAGAAGCTTTACTACAGCTGTTTAATCTCCACCAGAAGTTTAACACACTGTGTGTGAGACATCACTGGACATGACTCTGTCCTACCTCACTCTTCTAACATAAACGTTTGAGTATCTGATGCAGCAGAATTTGTGGATTTTATCTCCAAATCAAAACAAAAACACAGAAATCAAAGTCCAGGTTGTCACAGATGTTCAGTTTAATGTGTGATCCCAAACTTTTGAGTGGTAGTGTATATCATAGATACTTTAACAAGTTGAATATGTTTTGCTCATTTTCTCAATTTCTAATGTTAATTGCCAGTTTTAACTACTGTATAACAGATTCACCCAGAAACACAAAAGTACTAATTGAAGTAACTTAAGTGTTTGTTTTTTTTTTCAATTTGCTGAAATATATTTATAATTTTCAGAATTCAGTTATTATAATCACCCTATTTGTGATTGTTGTATTTAGCACAGCATCATGTAGAAGCGTAAAACCCTAATAACACTGCAATGCCTACATTCACTTGTACTAGCATCTAACAAATGATCAAACCAAATGGCCAGGGGTGGACTGCAGAAAATCAGAAAACAATCAATCCATGATGTTTGTTCTAGACTGGACCAACTACCTTGTTGAATGGTGGTACATTTATTTTCAGCAACCGAATAACAGTAGAGTGACCCAACATCCAAATAAAATCCACCCGAGGTGGTCTTAAAGTGGTCTCTCAAATAATTAATGAAGCAGAAGGACTAATAAACTGTGTAGCAGTGGATGGAGATTCTGTGGTGCACCTGAGCACTGGCTAAAGCATGAAGTAACAAAGATAAAGAGGTCCAAGCTCTGAAACAGCATTTGTATTCATGCTTCTATTATCATTTGGTTCATGCTTAGATTCGGCCAGCTCTTATAATCGTATCTGAACAGAGGCCTTACAATATTATTTCCCAAATACAGAATTTTATATGAAAGTTGCAATCATAGCACTGTCCCGGTTGAAGAGAAATTAAAGTTAAAACTTGTCACAGACATCTGTAGTGTTCTACTAGCTACTGTCACCTGAGGTAGAAGCTTGCAGAACTGGCATGTAATGAAAGCTGAAGTTTCTATCACAATGGGACATGACAGGATTGTAATAAGGAAGATTTTTTTTTCTGTTTTGATATGAGAAATACCAGTTTTTGGTAAAATATATTTCTGTAAATGCTCTCTTAGAGTATGTGTAGATTTAACACACACACACACACACACACACACACACACACACACACACACACACACACACACACACAGTCATATAAGAATATTATGACCACCTACCTAATAGTGGGAATAACCTATGGAGAGAGATTAGTCTCAAAACTATGGACAAATGTGTAAATGATAATCCACAAATTACACATATGTCACAAATACATTTCATTGTTCACAAATAAATATATTACATTTTGTGTCTCACGACCTGCAATTAGTACAAATACTGTTAAACTCGTAAATGCACCTTTCTACATTTTATATATAAATCATAATTTTTATGTAAGCTGAAGTCTCAAACTTAAAATGTATTTATAAAATACCGCGTGTGGATCTGTGAATCACGTTTGTTCTTTATTCATTTCCTCTCACGTGTTGTGAGTTTTGAGACTTTACTCTCACCTGTCTGATCCACAAATGCGTAAATCAAGATTTGCAAAGGAGCGAACAAGCCGCCGCTAGAGGGCGCTGTTTATTTGAAGGAATGATG
>BRDA01050246.1:0-16850 GCA_036984385.1 Crenuchus spilurus
ATTGACATTTGCCATCTCCACATCATTGCATTCAGTTTTTATTCACAATTTGTTTAGTGTCCCAACTTTTTTGGAATCCGGTTTGTATACAAACAAGAGATTTGCATACAAAACAGTAGTATAATATTTTACTGATAAATTCTACTCCTGCTAAAACTAACATTTCTTATAGATTATTCATTCATTCATTCATTCATTATCACACCCGCTTAATCCTTATTAGGGTCGCGGCTAGTCCCCCACCCCCTCACTGGGCGCAGGGCAGGGCATTACACTATTCAACTAAGCCCAGGACAGGGCGCCAGTCCATCGCTTCTTATAGAGTAATTTAAACACAATATTTTCAATACAGTTCAGTGTTGTTTGGACCAAATGTGCTGTCCGACATAAATAGATTAAAATATATGTGTCCAAATAAATATGATTAACGAAAGAGGTGGGATCAAATGGGGACAAAATGATTTTTTACCATAAAATAGAACAATTGCACCCCCTGAAACATGCTTTATTTACATGTACAGTGCATTTCTGATTAATCTTCTCTCATAGCCCCATGCAGTATATATTATTTACTGTAATGTATTTTTGAATGCTAACAGTAGGGGGCGATCTGAGCACTTTTCGCCCTTTTGACTTTGTTGCTTCACTATTGCAAAATTAGACCATTCTGTCTTTGCTCAAGGTTACAACAAACCTTTTCAGTCACATCATTTCTTTTGAAGTTATTGTGGTAGTCACAGGCATGTGTGTTTGTGTATGTGTGCCTGCAGCATGTATGGATTGGTTGTATGACAACTCCATCTTCTGGTGATAGTGAACACTGGTCATGCACACTGGTCTGTCTCTGTGGTCAATAATAAAACGTATTATTTATGTATGGATAGTTGGATCACTTGATTGCAGTATTTAAAAGATAAGTGTATAGTCTGCACTGAATATGACACAGTCAGTTATATTTATTAAAATGATTAACTGCTACTTACAAATCTGTAAAAACAGCCACCACAGAGTATCTTCTATATAAAAGTTACTAATGATTAAAGTCAGTTTATGGAGCTGTTCCTGAATGAAAATGCTGTCTGACCTGTTTACGTGATGTTGCATGATTTTTTAATCATTGATTTTTCAGCTTTTGCAGGTAGAACAGTTTTTTTTAGACATGTATCGTTTATATTTTAAATCAGAACACATAATTGATATTGTTCTTTAGGAAATTGAGTAATTAAATTTTTACAAAGTCAATAGCTAATGTGATTTCAAGTTTGTAATGTATGTTGAATGTAATGATTTACATTATTTGGTTACGTGAAAGAGTAATCACATTACTGGAACACATTAGTTTGTATTGCATAACCCCCAACACTGGCTCACAATTACTTGACTAAATTAAAATCTAATTACTCAATTTACAATACACAATTAAAATGACCTTCTCAATGAATCTGCAGTTGTTAGTTATCAGTATGTGAGGTCATGATACATATTTTAAATTACCTTATGGTTCTTACTGTAAAAGTACACACATTTATCTGCATAATATTTGTAGATTTTAATTAGGTTTTCATTTGAGATATTTGAATTGTTGTATAGATTTATATGGTTTGATATTATTCAGTTAAGTCCATTTTTCTGTTTCTGTATTTTTGATGCTTTACTAATCTCTTACATTGCCAGTTTATCTTATTTTGATTATCCTTTTCATAGTTACTACATAGACTGCAATGCAGACCAAAACAGTTATTTTAAGTTAGAAGTGTCTATAAAAAGTTTGGACCCAGATTCTGGCCATTGGAGGTCATGTTATAACCAGTAGATTACATAATTTCTGATATAACTCATATTCACAGCCCTTCATTAACATACTTCCTGTTCTTCAGCCAATATGAGCCAGCAGAACATATATCTGTTTTTGATGATGTGGACCCAGAGTATGGTCTCCATGGATACGCTGTTCATATGGAACTGCACAATACATTGGAGAGCATCACATCTGGACACTTTACTCAGCTGTTCTGCAAGAAAGGTACATGTTGAATTTAATTTATTTTTTATGTATTTTTTTTGACAATGGTGGAAATTTTACCATGCCCACTGGTTGGACTTGTTTAGTCCAATAAATTATACTTTTTCAATTAGAGGCTTTAGAAATATTGTAAATTTCATATCACATTGCATAGATTTTGTAATCTACGTTTGAATTGTGGCCTATTTCCACGACTTTTGGTAGTATGATATTATTTAAAGGTTGCATTTTGATGCAGAGACAGCAGAGGGCAATAGAATGTTAAGATTTATCAAATTGTGCCTGCTGTTTACCCACCCCACTAAAAACATGAACACAGTTGAAATAGTGATAGTGAAGCCTAAAGTAAATTCTTACCAAAGTAATTTAGTTTTATACCAAACTGTACAGCATGGATATGTATTTGTGGTTTGTTTGTTTGAAGTCATTTTTAGCCATGCACAGATCTGCAGTTACTGAGTGTGGATGATAGGATGAAAGTGATATTCAGTGATGAATCATGATTCTGCAATGGCTAAGAAGATGATACATTTGTCTAGTGTTGGTCTTAAAAAACATATGAAGATGACTGTCTGAAGATGTTTAATGCCTAATTTCTCTTCATATATGGCATGGGGTTGCATGTCAGGTAAAGGACAGTCAATGCATATGTGGACACTGAAATTTTGGACACATTCCTCATTTCATCTATAGAAAATATGTTTCATGATGAGTTATTTTTCAGGATCATAATGCTTTTTGTCTTTTTGATTGTTAAAGCTTTTCTTTAGAAAAACATATTAACTCGGTGACAGAAAACAGTCCAGTCCTGCTTATGGTGAAATAATTTTTAAAAATGGTCTACACAAAGCATTAATCTGAAAAGCTGATCTGTCACCTGCTATTCACGAAAGTTTGAACAAGCTTAATTTAGGATATGGACTAGTGGAGCTGCCATATAACAAATGTACTATTGAAGCACATCCCACAGATGCTCACTTGAATTGAGATGTGGAGAATTTTGGAAGCTACTGTTGGTACATACTCATGAATACTGACCTGAAGCACCCCACAAGCACTGGCACTTCAGAGATGATTTGACCCAGTTGTCTGGCCATAACTATTTGGCCCTTGTTAAAGTCACTTAGGTCTGCATGCTATAATATTTTTCTCTAGCATCCAGTGTGTTGTCTGCTAGAATTGAGTGTGTACTTATATATCCCACATGCTCCATTGTTACAAGATAATCAGTAAGTGTCTTTACATCCATTTAGTAAACCACCTGCAGAAAATCTGATTTTGTCTAAAGTCCATTCACATGCACCTGAAGTTTACATGCACTTGATTTATCTCATAATTAAAAACTCCATGACTACATGAGTCAGTCCCAGTAATCAGGTTTCTGCTTTACAACATTTAACTCAGCATGTGATATACATCTAAATTTCCTTCTATGGATTTTTGTAAACAAAGACCTTTTTTACTGGCAAATATTATTGTTTATGGTTTAAAATGGTCTGTAATGCCAGCCATCTTACAGCTTTCTGCATTTCACTGCAAATATGGAGTCGAGCTTTATTTTGAATGAGTGTTTACTTATTTATTTATACTGAAATGTCTGTTTTATCTGTGAGCGTCTTCAGTGTCTCTGTATGGTTTTCTACCATTTGGTTAAGAATATTCACATTCCTCATTTTCTTAACCATGTACAGTTTCATTACTTTGAATAGTGTTTTGTTTCTTGCGAGTGCTGCTTTAAAATCTGCTTTATGTTATCAGGACTCTGTTTTCACACATGCAGTCTAATAACAATGATACAGGTTGTAATAAAAATATACATGCACTGAAAAATCTGATTACTGAGCCAAAATCCAGCTTCCTTTGTCAGATTTCTTAATCAGATTTCTAGGCCTTAATTTAATGTAAGAAATCAGAGTATGCTGTTTACATGACCTGTTAAATAATCAGATAAATTTAATTGGTCTTTTAAATATATTATGCTCTTATGTTTCTCTGTAGATCAGATTAGTGATGGTTTTGTTCAGCTGAAAGTGATCAGCAGTCAAAACAGAGCCCAACATATTCGTCTGTGTGGAGGTGTCAGTTTACCCTGGCGCACAGTTGCCATACATGGATACACAGAGGTATTAATAGTGTAACATCCTGCCTGTGTTTGATCTTGTATTGCGTGCCTGTCCCTTTAAGTTCTGTCCTGTCTAGCCCCGCCCTAATTGTTTCACCTGTTCCTTATTAAGTATTGTGTGTATATATACCCTATATACCTTTCTGTTCCTGTCTTTGGTTGCTAGTTGTTAGTCTTTGTATGGTCAGTGTTTTCTGTTTGTGGACTCACTTTGAACACTTTATTAAAACATCAATTACTCATTCAGTCCTGCATTTGTGTCCTCATTCTGGAACCCTGAACACTGCATCTGACAAATAGGTTAATTTACATTAAAAATAAAAGGTTAATTAAATTCAGTCTCAATAATTCTGATATGAATTTGGAATATAATTATTACTCTAATGCTAACTGCATTACTGTAATTTTATGGTCAAATAACAACCTACCGGTACTGTTGAACTCATTATTGTCACCTCCTCATTTTTTAGAATGTATTTATTTATTGCTAGTGAATGTTACTGTGCATATGCGTGGCATCAAATAATAAGCAAATGTTTTGTGAACCAAAAAACAACCCAAAGCCAAGAAATGTAATTTTGTAAATGAGAGGACTGTTACAATAGAAAGTTTTAAGAAAGAGTTTGTAAATAAAATGTTTCTGTATTGAATCCTTCATTTCATATTTTACAACAGTCAGTTATACATCTCTTAGTCTCACTTTCAGTTTGAGAAGTTTCTCACTTTTTTGAGACCATTTTGACAGTCAGTCAATGACTGCAGAAGATAAGCCCAGCCCACATAGTGTAGTCTTACTCTAAACCTCTATGATAAATTATGGATTAGTAAAAGACATAACTAGCTGACAACATAAAAATAGACAGTTTATGTGTCTTTGCTGGTTCAACATTTTGAACATGTAGACTATATTCAATGGGTGGGGCTTATCTCCTGACTAAATCCCATCCTTATCTCAAAACAGGGCCAAAATTTGTATTTTTAGCAAATAGAATAAGAAAAAAAACAACAATTAGCAATTTGGCTTTGAAAAAAATTAACCTTATGCATGATGAATAATGATCTTTATAGATGCATTTATTCATGAGTTTTTTTTTTCTCCTCAGGGTTGTTGCATACTGACCTTTACTGTGTTTGATGAAGCTAAGTTACCATTCTGGTGTGTAAGTGCTCCTGTAACTATGACTAAATCTGACCATGCTGAAGTCTCATATGATTGTAGAGGAGATAATTTCAATATCAGATATGAGGACACAGAGGGGCAGATGGAGATCAAACTCCAGTGGAGTGAGCATGAAAAGCAGTACTTCATGGTTAACCTCACCATTTTTCTCTCCATTAGCAAAGTTAATAAGCACTTTGGGAGACATTACTGAAGCTCTAGTTAACGTTTTACAGGTTATATCAGTTTGTAATTTTCTGTTTTGTGTCATTTTCCTAAAGGTTTTGTGAATTTTGTGAATTTGTGCTTTATTATTACAACATTCTGTATTGATTCACTGTGAAATGTAATAAATTTGATCAACTTTAACCATTCTTTGGTATAATAACTTGTGTACTATAAGGTTTGTTGTTTTGACCCATGCTCCCTTGAGATTCAGTTAATCAAAATATTTTCTGATATGTTTCTTTAGAATTTGCTGGTTTAATTTTTCATTTCAAAGTATTCATTGTTCCATCAACAATGGCAAGCTGTCCTGGCATAGATGCAGTGAAATGGTATCAAACGATACTATTGCCACCATGTTTCTCAGATGGGATAAGATTCTTATGCTGCAATGCAGTGTTTTCCTTTATGCAGATATACTGTTTTCATCTGTCCACATATTTTTCTAGTAGCCTTATGGGATGTCCACATGTTCTTTAGCAAACAACAGATGGACAGTCTTGTTTTTGGAGATCTGTGGCTTCATCTAGCAACTGTGCCATGCACACCATTGTTGTTCAGATGTTTTAGAACATATTTTTTCAGAAAAATTGAAAATTTAAAAGGGTTCACAAACTTTCAAGCACTATTGTATTCATATTGTATTGTATTCATGTATTCCCACTATTGTAAGTCGCTTTGGATAAAAGCGTCTGCTAAATGCAATGTAATGTAATGTAATGTAATAAGAAACGTCTAATTTTTACAAGTTTAGTCATTACATAATGTTGAGTGTTTAAAATGCTACATACTACTGAGTTGTACTCTATTGTTGTAGCTTTGTAGCTAATTGAAACTACACAGGTTGTAAATGTCAAATGCAAATAAGTCACCATGCTAACTTTTAGTTTTATTACACAAAAAGCTACACATAATCTGTCCTAACAGTGGGACCTTTTACAAATACATTAGATTTTTATGGAGCCACAAAAATGTTTTGACTGGAGCATGGGTAAGACAAAATTATGTTTATATATGACATAAATAGCATGTGTTTGTTATAATAACTAGGAAAATATTGTTGTACTTAGTTTTTTCTATTTTTAAAGGATTACTACCCATATACACATACGGGGGCAGCTGTGGCCTGCTGGTTAGGGATTTGATCTTGTGACTGGAAGGTTGCTGGTTTGATCCCCAGGCAGGTCATAACTGAAGTGCCCTTGAGCAAGGCACCTAACCCCTAACTGCTCCCCAGGTGCCATGAATAGGGCTGCTCACCGCTTTGGGAACATGTTCTCACAGACTTTTTGTGTGTGTGTGTGTGTGTGTGTGTGTGTGTTTCACTGCACAGTTGGGTTAAATGTGCAGGTCAAATTCTGTTGTGTACAATCACATTGGCAAAAAAGTTGAGTTGTTACGAGCTAGAAAATGAACTTTTGAATGAAATCAACAAGCCTTGCTTATAACAGTTTTTTTTTGTTCAGTATGTCCCCATGTTTTGTTTATCTGTTCAGTATTGTGCAATGCACTGTACTCAACAACCTGATTACAACTGAATATCATTAAAATGGTAGTTATGTTGTTTGAAATTAAACTAAAGTGGTTGTAATTTATCATTTGAATGTCAGACAATGTCTATTTTCACATTATTGGACTTTTTGAGAAAGAAACACAGGATCAACAGGTGCCCAATCTTTTGCTAGTATAGTGTAGTTAATGTGCTTGGTAAAAATCAAAATGTCACTCTTCTACCCCAAATATGGTAAGACATGTTTACTATGTTAAGACAGGAAAAAACTTGCCCAATGGTATAGCAAACACACTTCATCCTTAAAACAAATAGAACAGAAACTAGAGACGTTATGGTGATTGATCATATTGAAATATTTCACAGTGCCTGGAAAGTCAGCTTTACTGAGTGTAAAAAAGCACTCAACAAAGCACGCTCAGAACATCTGACATCACTGATTGAAACCAAACCAATTTTTATTGTGATTTCTAAACTTTTCAATAATAAATTGTAAAACAGACAAAACTTCTGTAGCCTTAACCTCAAGCTGTCTGCTATCCAGTATAGGTGCCATAGAATAAAGCGTACAGTGGCTTGCAAAAGTATTCATACCCCTTGAACTTTTTCACATTTTGTAACCTTACAACTACAAGCTTAAATGTATTTTATTAAGATAAAAGTGATAGACTAACACAAAGTACCACATAATTGTGAAGTGGCATGAAAATGATACATGGTTTTAAAAATTTTAATCAAATAAAAATTTTAAAAGTGTGACGTGCAAAAGTATTCAGCCCCCTGTACTCTGATACCCCCATGCAAAATCCAGTGCAATCAATTGCCTTCAGAAGTCACTTAATTAGTTAATAGAGTCCAGCTGTGTGTAATTTAGTCTCAGTATAAATACACCTATTCTGTGAAGGCCTCAGTGGTTTGTTAGAGAACACTAGTGAACAAACAGCATCATGAAGACCAAGGAACTCACCAGACAGGACAGAGATAAAGTTGCGGAGAAGTTTAAAGCACGGTTAGGTTATAAAAACATATCCAAGCTTTGAGCATCCCAAGGAGCATTGTTCAATCCATCATTCAGAAACAGGAAAAGTATTCTACAACTGAAAACCTACCAAGATATGGCCGTCCACCTAAACTGACAGATCGGGAAAGGAGAGTAGTGGTCAGAGAAGCAGCCAAGAGGCCCATGGTCACTCTGGAGCTGCTGCAGAAATCCACAGCTCAAGTGGGAGAATCTGTACACAGGACAACTATTAGTCGTGCACTCCAGAAATATGGCCTTTATGGAAGAGTGGCAAGAAGAAAACCATTGTTGAAAGAAAGACATAAGTGCCATTTGTAAGCCTACATGGCTTCTGACAAACTGCAAACGGCACTTCTGTTATAAAAAATACATTCCTGCTTTATAACAAAAATACATCCATATCTGCAATATTCTTCTTTTCCTAATACATATCTCTGACTTCATCAGGTCAGAATGTCTGAAATTGGCTGAAATTTTTAATCTCTTTACTAATAGTTTATTTTTAAAAAATCCTAAAATATTTACTTTAAGCCTTTTGTTGCATCTGTATAAGACTGCAAATAATTATTTTCAATATCAGCTTGATGTCATCAATAGAAGGATAATTTCAGTCTGTCAGCTTTGCAAATTAAGCCTTAAATTTGTATGTAATCTAATATGTGCATTAGGCATTAGTCAGCCTCTCTGAAAATCAACTGCCTGAATTTTCGTAATCTACTGCCTGTTTGCAAAAAACATTGGAATATTTCTTCATATTATTACAAATCTCTTGATTTATATAGTAAAGTCAAAATATTAATCCCTCATCAACTCAGGTCACAAATGGAGTCAGTTTTTTTATGCAAGCCTGTTGCTTGTGTGATAGGCTTCTTTGGGTGTCATTGTGCAAGGACCCCATAATTGCCAAATTTTTTATTTGCATTTTACATACCGTCCAATTTTTTTTTCTTGTTTAATGTTGTATACTGGAAGAAAATAATACAATAATAAATAGTCAAATTGAAGGATTTACTGTCACTTCTTTTTCTTTCATGCTGATGACCAAAGGCAGTTGGTTAATGTAAAAACTCACTGGAGACTGATTTTATTGCTGATGCTAAGACATTTGCAGTTAAATAGCCTTTGGCTCAAATTGGTGTTTGGAGGCAGTTCAGTATTAAATGTGGCCTGATATGGACATACTACCAGTAGAACTGCCATTATATTTTTCTTCTCTAAGGTCACTTTAACCTTGAAAAGCTGCTGTTCTCAGTACTATCTCTGGCATTTCAATTTTCATATATGTTGTTAGAGGAGGTGAAGGCAGTGAAACAGCTTCTGTCACTGGTGTTATGACTGAAACTACACTGCAGCTTGTAGCACTTGCAACAGTCGCCTCAAGGTTAACCACTCCTTATCTTAGTATAACGCTCAGAACATGCTGTATTGAGCTACATTAGATACATTGCCATGTAGTTTATCAAAGTTCCCTGGATTATCTGAAGTTAAAGACTCTCTCTGGCATGACCTTCAATAGCCATACATTACCCTGTGCTTTTGGAAATCCTTGAGAGGAGCAATATTTCACATTTATGAGGACCTTACTGGCCTCTATATGCTTCAGAAATAGTCCAAAGAGAAAGTCATAAGGATGTTGTGATGATAGAGTTAGTCTTTGTACTTTGTGTGATAATGTGTTCACAAATGTGGAGAAATATCAGAGCATCAGATCTGAGACTTAAGCTAATGACTCACTCAGGACTGCCAACTGCCACCCACCAAATTGACACAAATCTCAAGTCTTTTGCTCAAGTCTTTTTGATCTTCACTCCCTTCATTCAATTAAAATGTTTGAGAAAAACAGCAGTGCAAGCAATAACAAATCATTACATTGTACATTCTAGTGAAGGAGCCAATCACAATCATTTTAATCATAAACTGCACAATTACAAACTAGTTGTGCTTGTAGTTGATGTATTTTATAGTGTCAGGGACAGCTGCAGGGGAGAACTCTTAAGGATCCCATCACTGTATATTATAGAACAGTACACACACTGTTTACATAATGCCATCTATACCAATTGTACACAAAATTATATAAAACATTTCTGTTTGAGAATACTCAACAGTTTCAGGGAAACGTGTGTTAGTGCCATGCTATCTTAGCATCAAGCTTTATACTCTCTTTTTAGCTATCCTCACAGCCCCAGTATAAAAAGGACAGGTGTGGCCTGGTGGTTAGGGATCTTGTCTTTTGACCGGAAGGTTGCCAGTTTGATCCCCAGGCAGGTCATGACTGAAGTGCTCTTGAGAAAGACACCTAACCCCCAACTGCTCCCCAGGCACTGTGGATAGGGCTGCCCATCATTTCAGACACATGTTCACTAGTGTGTGTGTGTGTGTGTGTCAGTGCATGGATGGGTTAAAAGTGGAGGTCAAATTCTGTTGTGTGCAAATCACACTGACAAAGATTAATCTAATCTAATCTAGGAAGCAAACTTAACTAACAAGTTGACACAGTTTGACAGTGTGATTATTTAGACATGCAGTTAACAGTACAATCAAGTTAATTGGTGTGGATAAAATGCCATTACTTTTTAGCTACATTTGGTTTGTAGCTGCAACATGATTGCATAACTAAATAATCCAAATTTAGCACCTAACAGGTCTTTGCTGACTGAATAAATTTAGAGCAAACAGGAAAGTGGTAAATTTGTTATTAGGTAAGGGTCTAATCATGTAGATATTTCAACATATTGCAGAAATGCAAACTTCATTGCAGTTTTTAAAATGACTTGTTTCCATTTAAATTGGGTTATTTAGAGATAACTTTATTGGTTTTTATGTCCATTTTTTTATTTAAAGGTAAGGTTGAAATGTTAAAAATGTATAACAAGTTATAAAATCCAGTAGGTGGCAGAATTGTGAAATTAATCCTTTTGCTCAAAACTGAGGCTATAATTTACTTGAAAAATAGAAATTCAAAATTGAACATGACAAATCATAGACCTGTTACAGAGGGAACTTGGCAGACATTCAGCTCCAGGTGTTCTCATTTTTAAAGTGTGTTTATTATTTTTAATGGTAGTAGGTACACCTTATATTCACTCATTTGTTAAAACAATACATTTTGTTATTATGTCCAAACATAATTAAGAATATGATCATTAATAGTTCTTCCTCTGGTGTCTCAGTGGACTTGCTTAGAGTGAAAATGGCTGCCATTATGCCATTTTTAGCAGCTAATTTCATTCTTGATGACAGACCGGCTCAGGATGGCCTTTAAAAGCATTTCTCATATTCGGTCTCACTGCCATTGGTGTCACATAATTTCTCAGCTGGCATTAAACGCAGATATTATACAGACGGAGTGAGTTAAAATAGCCAGTTTTAGCCCCTGTGGTCTGATTTTAATCGCCCTATTTTCTCAGACTTGTGTGTAAAATCTCCCCATGGCATTTGCCCACTCACTTGTCTTCTTCTGATTAACATTTAACTCCAATCTGGCAGGACCTTACTGCAGCAATTAATTCACTGTCAGCCCAAACTGGGCTTCTGCACTAACAAGGCCACAATCTGACCATTATTAGAACCACACTGCCAAGATATCAATTAATGCTGGACTCTATTTGGGCCTCCAGTCAGTCAGGATAATTTGTAGACATGTTATGAGCACTGAGCCAGTTTTAGATTTAAAAACGTCATCAAACTCCTTCATTACTTATTATGACAGGGCAGATCCCACTGGTGTTTTGGTCATGTATTTTTACATTGGCTATTATTAGCAGTGTTACCCTGCAGCTACAGTTCACTAAAGAAGCAAAATTTAGACTCCAAGCATGTCATAGCTGATCAACTATGAACGAAAGTGGAAAACTGCATATAATTTTTCTGTGAAAAATTGCTTTAACAGAAAAATAAAACTGTCAATTCCATTTTTTTAAGTTGTCTTTGTGGACACTTGAATGTGGTTGCATGAAACTAAATTGCACTTGATTTGTATAATGTAAATGCAGCATAAAAAAACTTCACTGTGTAAATCCAGTGTAACTAGTAAGTAGATATAAAAGAGTAAAGTTATATTCAAGCCTAGTTTAAAAAGGTTTGAAAACACAAACATATATTAATGATGTGTTTCAAATGCTGAGTCCAAAACTGACAGAGGACAATGCTGCACACATTTGTAAACTGACATAAACTTGAATAATCAGTGCTCTTTTGTCATGGTGGCAGTCCAACCAAATGTGCATCAAGATGGTGACAGAGCAGCATTAGAGCAGAAGTATTACAAATGTGTTAAGTGTTCATGACATTATTCATTTCAAACAAACATCATTTAGTTTAATGTTTTTTATTATTAAATATTAGTAATAATTGGACATACATGTATCTTCATATATATTTTTGTCGTGTAATTCTTTTATGTACAATTATAATAATTAAACTCTCATGTTATTAAACCTAATGATGTGAAAACAGCTTATTAAACTGTAGAGGTGTATTCCACACATACTACAAGACTTATTTTGGGACATAGTGATGTTTTTTTATTGAGAAAATAATCAAGTAAATCTATTAATCTCCCACATTAACATAATGATGTCAATTCATGTAGTAATGTAGAGAAAAGTATTCCACACATACTACAAGCCTTCATTTTGGACATTTTGAAGGTTTTTGTTTATTAATGACAAAAATAATCAAATAAATCTATTAATCTCTCATATTATTAAACATAATGGTGTCAATTCAACTTAGTATTATAGAGACAAATATTCCACACATACTACAAGCCTTCATTTTGGACATAGTGAAGTTAATTGTTAAATATTGACAAAATAATCAAATAAATCTATTAATCTCTAATATTATTAAACATATTGGTGTCAATTCAACTTAGTATTATAGAGACAAGTATTCCACACATACTATAAGGCTTATTTTTGGACAGAGCAAAGTTTTTTTTTTTATTAATGACAAAAAATTTAAAAAATCAAATAAATCTATTAATCTCTTATATTATTAAGCATAATGGTGTCAGTTCAACTTAGTATTATAGAGCCATGTATTCCACACATACTACAAGGCTTAGTTTTGTAAATAGCAAAGTTTTTTTTTATTAATGACAAAAATAATTTTAAAAAATCTAATAAATCTATTAATCTCTTATATTTTTAAACATAATAGTGTCAATTCAACTTAGTATTATAGAGAAAAGTATTCCACACATACTACAAGCCTTCATTTTGGACATTTTAAAGGTTTTTGTTTATTAATGACAAAAATAATCAAATAAATCTATTAATCTCTAATATTATTCAACATAATGGTGTCAATTCAACTTAGTATTATAGAGACAAGTATTCCACACATACTACAAGGCTTATTTTTGGACAGAGCAAAGTTTTTTTTTTATTAATGACAAAAATAATCAAATAAATCTATTAATCTCATATTATTAAGCATAATGGTGTCAATTCAAGTTAGTATTATAGAGAAAAGTATTCCACACATACTACAAGCCTTATTTTTGGGACATAGCGACGTTATTTGTTTATAATGATTTTAACACTACACTGGTTGATTTAATTCTACATAGAGTCTTGTACCAGTCATTTCAGTGCAGCCAGGAAACAAAAAAAAAGCTTTTCAATTAATAATGTTTCTGAACCTTCCTCTCTTGACTTTTTCTCGAAATGTCTTTTTTTGTGCAAATTAGAGTGCATATATTTTTTATAATTCCTCTGAAAGGTAGTTTGAATTGGTTTTCCTATTGTTCCTGTGAAACAATTAATTATGTGTTAAATATGATTGTGTTAATTCTTTTATGTTTGAATGAACTTCAAACCTAATGAACATTCAAACACAGCATTTATAAACAAGCAAATACATAAATTAATAAAGTTAAAATGGAGCTTGTGTAATGAAGGAAATTTGTTTGAATAATACATATATAAATATCAACAGAGTGTAATAAAAGCTTAATTTGTCTAAACAATAAATAAATAAACTGAGGGTGTTTGTATTGTTTTGCCTAAGAAGAGCTCTCAATAGTTTGCAAGAATTAAGTGAATGGGAAGAATGAGAGTGACATTCACATTTACAACATTTACTATCATGATGTTCCTGAAAATACTATATCTGAAGTTGTAAAAAGTTATACAATGGTAATATTTTACAATATGTGACCCCGCTAAGGAAAACCAGGTCAAAGTCATTCTTTTTTTTTCCAAATTTGTTTTTTTTTCAAAACAACTTTTTTGTGAATTTAAGTTTTGTTTTTGATCAAAATATGTACTCCAATAGATATCTGAGACTTTTCTTTCATTTACAGCAATAATACAGAGTGGCTAAGTTTTGTCGCTAATGTGAGTGACACGATATCTCCATAAATTGCCAAGTGACTTTGGCCTGGTTTTCCCTAGTGGGGTCACATATATCCATCCATCCATCCATCATCTTTTGCATATCCTTGTCCGGGCCGTGGGGGTAACAACCCAAGCACAGTAGACCAGACATCCCTCTCCCCAACCACCTCTACCAGCTCATATGGGAGGGATCCAATTTGTTCCCAGGCCAGCTGAAAGACAATCTCACCAACGTCTTCTAGGTCTTTCACAGACTTTCCTCTTAACTATACATGCCTGGATCACTTCACCTGGGAGGCATCCAGGAAGCATCCTTACCAGGTGCCCAAACCACTTTGACTGGTTTCTCTTGACATGGAGGTGCGGTGACTCCACTCTGAGTCTTTCCCGGATGTCCAAACTCTTCACCCTGTCTCTAAGAGAGAACCCAGACACCTTACAACAAAAGCTCATTTCAGACGTTTGTATCTGCTATCTCATTCTTTTGGTCACTACCATAAGCTCATGACCATAGATCAGGGTTGGAACATAAACCGACCGGTAAACAGAGAGCTTTGCTTTTTGGCTCAGCTCTCTCTTAAACCAAAACAAACCTGTACAGAGCCCGCATCACTGTGGATGTCAAACTGATCCGCTTGTTGATCTCCTACCCCCTCTTACCCACACTAGTGAACAAGACCCCAAGATACTTAAACTCCTCCACTTGAGGCAAGGATCCTCCCAACATGGAGAGAGCACTAGACCTTTTCCCAGCTGAGTATCATGGTCTCAGATTTGGAGGTACTGATTCTCATCCCAGCTGCTTCAAACTTAGCTGCAAACGGGTTCAGTGACAGCTAGAAGTCTATTTGATGAATATCTGGATCTGGATTTGATGAAGCCAGTAGGACCACATCATCTGCAAAAAACAGATATGGAATCCTGAGGTCACCAAACTGGACACCTTCCACCCCTTGGCTATGCTGAGAAATTCTGTCTATAAAAATTATGAACAGAATTGTGACAAAGAGCAGCCCTGGTGGAGTCCAACTTCAACTGGAAACCAGTCTGACAGGATACCCCAAGGGACACAGTTGAAAGCCTTCTCCAAGTACACAAAACACCCTCTAGGATCCTAACAAGGGTAAAGACCTGGTCCAGTGTTCCATGACTAGGACGGAACCCACATCTGAGATTCAATGATCAGTTGGACTCTCTTCTCCAGTACCCCTGAATAGACTTTACCAGGGAGGCTGAGAAGTATGATCCCCGTATAGTTGGAATACACCCTCCAGTCCCCTTTCTTAAAAATGGGGACCAGCACAAGCATCAGCCAATCCAGGGGCACAGCTCCTTATGTCCATGCGAAGTTTCAAGGATGTGTCAACCAAGACATTCCTGCAACATCCAGAGCCTTGTCGAAACCCATTGCAGATCTCATCCATCCAGGAGTCCTCTGGTGCCTTGCCACTAAGAAGTTTTTTTGACTACCTCTGCCACCTTGGCCTGAGTGATGGATGAGTCACCCCCAATGTCCCCGGACTCTGCTTCTTCTCTTAAAGACATTCAGGTGCGATCGAGGTCTTTGATGTATCCTGTTGTTAATTAGGGCCCGAGCACCAGATGACATGGGCGTGGTCCACGAGCTCTATAGCTCCCCCAAATGTAGGCAGTGGCCGGGATGTAGTTGTTCCAATCTGCCTCAAATTTGGTGTGATAATTAATCTCATCATCTAGTTTAAGGATCACTTGGAATTATCTGACTTCGCCCAACAGGAAGTTGGCCATTTTGGTGGGAACTCACGATTTTTACATTTTCCCACAGTGTTTCAGGGGGAAAATTATGTTCCAAAAGACATGAAATTTCACAGGCCTGCTTGTCTTGGGCTGTTCTTTGATCTAAATTGTTTTTTTTTCAATATGTGTTTCACCTGCTCTAAAGCGCCACCTATGATGTCAATGTATATTTGACATTTCTGCAATACTCCAAACTAGGTATGAACTGGATACTCGTTTCAGATGAGTAACAGGTTGAAATGTGTGACCTTATGAGGAGCTATTTCAATATTTATGTTCACATGCACGAGCGCCATTTGCAGATTACAAATCTAGATGTAGTTTTAAATATTTTCACAGCATTTGGAAAGCTTGGCAATAATCAGCGCTCTTATTTACATTTAATGTTCTCGTTGTGTACATCTGTAAAACGTACTCGTTATATTCTGTAGTAACACAACTAACTGATCTCTCTCTCTCTCACACTCACACACACACGCACACACATACATATCTCTCTCTCACTCACGCACACACATACATATATGTATATATACAGTGAGGAAAATAAGTATTTGAACACCCTGCGAATTTGCAAGTTCTCCCACTTAGAAATCATGGAGGGGTCTGAAATTTTCATCTTAGGTACATGTCCACTGTGAAAGAAATAATCTAAAAGAAAAAATCC
>BRDA01050248.1:0-14249 GCA_036984385.1 Crenuchus spilurus
CAACTTCTCTCAAGCTGCTTATTGAAGAGTCTGATGAAAACCACTGCAACTCGTACACATTCCACATTATGACACACATTTCCATTATGACATCAGCAGCATGCCCATATTTGGAAATACAGTATAAATCATTGCCTGCCTATTGATCAGTTAAATGAGACACTACAGCAGCTCCAGAGACATGAACCCGCAACAAAATAAAGTTTTATAAAATACAGAGTTTTAGAACTAAAACTTTAAATGTATTTTATAACTCACAAAGTTCTAAATATGGAAAATCATCATAAACCTGCCCAGAAGACATAATATTTGACCTTTAACACTGAGGTCAGGAATGATGAAAGAACAAGAAACAGACTGGATAAAACATCCCAACAGAAGAAATAAGTATAAAAAGACAATTAAATTCTGGTTAAATTTCCACGTTACTATCTCTATACTATATATAAACTGTGAATGTTTAGACTTATTTATGTAATAATAATAATAATAATAATAATAATAATAATAATAAAAAGCATTTTTTAAAGCACAGATGTGACCCCGCCAGGGAAAACTACCTTTTAAAAGGAAGAGTCCTTTGGTGGACCTAGACCGTGATGCAGTACCCATCATGATGACTACAAGCCCTTCAGCAGCAAACAAGCAACAATAAATAAGCATTAAAATAATTCTCTTAATGAATTTAATTTTTTAAAGCACAAATGTGACCCCGCCAGGGAAAACCAGGTCAAAGTAATTTTTTTTTTCAAAATTAATTTTTTTCTAAACAACTTTTTTGTGAATTTAAGTTTTGTTTTTGATCAAAATATGTACTACGGTAGATATCTGAGACTATTATCTTTCATTTACAGCAATAATACCGAGTGGCTGAGTTTTGTCGCTAATGCGAGTGACACGGCCATGACAGGATATCGCAGCAAGTTGCCCAGTGACTTTGGCCTGGTTTTCCCTGGCGGGGTCACAAATGTGTAAGGGGCCAGGCTGCTACTATTCTCACATCAATTACTAAATGTAGACGACAGACAGCTCCTAATCACAGCTGATCAGCACCACCTGAGGGATGGTGTACTTACGAGCCGGTCATTAAATAGATGTTTTGTCTTATAACATTTCTTATGAGAATAATCACATCAGAAATTTAATGTTTTCCATCTAGTGGTAAGAACCTGGAACTGCCAGCCAGAGTCTACACAAATGCAGTCTGATATGAAATTAAAAAAATTACTTTCACACAAAATGATGCTTTCCTTCTATAAAGAAAACAAAAAAATTCATATCTCAAAAACAGTTTTCTCTTAAAGTTTGTAAGCTTTTTAATAAGAGTGAAATAAATGTCTTACTGTAAAAAACATTTTAGACCAGTCTTAAACTCTACAAGACAATATAAAAAGTGCACTGATTCACTTTTTCTGTTGTTATAATTTTTAAGATTGTAAAAAGTCAGCATTATAACTGGGTGGGCCACGCTTGGCTGTTTGGGGTGAAAGTTGAGAAAATGAAAGGTGAAATGTAAAAGTCAACACTGACATCACCCAAACCTTCCATCATTCAAATCCTATGATAAAAATCAGTCTAAAGAAAACTTTGCAGCTCACTTAAAAACTCAAACACACACAAAAACTGTAGGAAAAGAATGCATTTAAAGTTTTGATGCAGAAAAGATAAGACAGAAGAAGAACAATGACAAATTTGACTTTGACAACTCCAATTAATACACGTGTTTTCTGGGGAAAACAGTAAATAAAATATGGAAATTCATGGCCTTTAAAGACTTCCAAAGAGATCAGTGATGACACTGCAGAACTTTCAGAATGAAGGGATTACCTACAGTTCTGTTGACCCTCATCCCATAATAGTTTGGAACACTAGGGCACTTCTTATGGACCCTTAAAATATAGAAAGTAAAACTTGGTCATGTTTAAGTGAGAACTCATCTCACAGCTGTGCTTTACAGTGCAGCCTTACGTTCTCACATCACATGCTTTGATCTATTATGACATCATAAAGGTACAGAGGTTGAGTTTTGTGTTCTGTTATATCAAATCATTCTTTGTTGGGACACTGAGGAGAACAGATGCAGAAATGAACCTCTTTTTGTTATCCTGCTGTATTGTTCTTCCTGATTAATCTAACACGATAAGTCCCTATAGAGAGGTAGAATGGAGAAGAGATAAAGAGAACAAGCAGAGCAAAAGAGTAAAGAAGAAGTGGAGAGGCAAAGCATGGATGACATTAAGGAAAAAGGCAAGAAAGGATGAAAAAGAAAACACGGACAGCAAAGAAGAATGCACAACCAGTGGAAGACCAGCAGGTGAGGAAGAGGCCCATCTTCTGGACCTGCCTGTTGAGCCACAACCCTGCAGCTCCAAGATTGGTTCTGCATATACATCAGAGAACATGGCACCTGATCACTTTGATGTAGAAATGGAGGACATCATGACTTGATACATACTTCACATTCAGAGCCTCAGGACAGCACAGCTCACGAGTCTTACGCTGGAGAATCTGCTGCACTTTTCTCGTTCCACCTCCACCACGTGGCCTTTGGCTGCCACATGCTGCTAATATCCTTTCTCTAACACTGGCAGAGTTTTGGTGACCTGCATTGAGCTGAAGTGCTGGTAAGGTGATCTTTGGGACATCCATTTTTACAGACACTTCAGCTATTCCGGTACTGATTTTCCTTTGCTGTTCTGCCACTAATGGACGTCTTCCATTAGTTCTTTTCCTCAGATCCATTTCAAAACTTTGTAAAAAGCAATCAGTCAGACACAGTAAAAACACAACTTCTCTCAAGCTGCTTATTGAAGAGTCTGATGAAAACCACTGCAACTCGTACACATTCCACATTATGACACACATTTCCATTATGACATCATCAGCATGCCCATATTTGGAAATACAGTATAAATCATTGCCTGCCTAATGATCAGTGTAAATGAGACAGTACAGCAGCTCCAGAGACATGAACCAGCAACAAAATAAAGTTTTATAAAATAGAGAGTTAAAACTAAAACTTTAAATGTATTTTATAACTCACAATGTTCTAAATATGGAAAATCATCATAAACCTGCCCAGAAGACATAATATTTAACCTTTAACACTGAGGTCAGGAATGATGAAAGAACAAGAAACAGACTGGATAAAACATCCCAACAGAAGAAATAAGTTAAAAAAGACAATTAAATTCTGGTTAAATTTCCACGTTACTATCTCTATACTACATATAAACTGTGGACCCTGCAGTACTTAATGCAACAAAAATTATCATTTGTGAATTACATACAATAAACAGTGATTATATATATATATATATATATATATATATATATATATTACCAGCCACAAGTATTGCATATATCCAGTATATAGTTTTTATAAGTCATGAGTTGTGGATTAGAGGCTATGATATTTACAGATGTTCACATTTCACATATACCTCATTTATATTATGAATTATGCTATTTTATATACAGATTATTTTCAAACATACAGGATGATTGTACAGAATAGGAGAACATACAGGTACCTGTATGCAGGTGTGGATGTGCTGGACTTAAAGTTCAGTGAGTCTATGTTGGAGTGGATGTGGTTGGATTGTCCATAGAGAATATGATGATGAAGATCCAGTACTAATGGCTGTTCAGTAGCCTGTTGACTTGGGGAAAGAAGCTGTCTCGGAACCAGCTGATGTTCCAGCATGCTTCTGTACCTCCTGCCAAGTTGTTATTGTGTTTAATCCCTGCCATAGGCTTCTAGTGTTGCTTGGCTGTGTTTATGGTTTTATGGAGAGAACTGAGTTTACACACAGAAATTACATGGAGTTACATGTGCTGTTTTCCAGATACTTGGAATTCTGCTCAATCCAGTAGTGAGATTAAAGATAGTGATGTTCCGCTCGATCTGCCACAAATCATTATCAACTGAAAAAGCATGGTGATCAGTATCGGTGATTGACAGGATAAAACCTGATCGGAGCATCCCTAATTAAAGATGTGTGTAATTAGATCTAAAATAACTGCTTCAGGAAGGAGGGGTCCTGTCCTCTACTTTTTCTAGAGTTGATGATATTGAGGGTTTTCACTACTGTACGTCAAGAGAATTTGTGCATTTTAATGAGACCACAGCCTACAGCAGGGGGTGTATGTATAACTTTGTGTAGGACGCCCATATTAGCATCGTCAAATAAATGTCCATTAGCTGCAAAATGGGCAGTTAAATACTTGGCCTAGCTCACTCTAATCAGTGATTTGATGATCGTTCACTATGATAGAAAGCCATTTGTCTCTATCTCCAGTTCTTCTGGCAAAGGTTCAGATTTCATTTGCCAGTAACCTTCCTTAGCTCTTCATCCAACTGCACATCAGACTTTTTTGATAGTCTGTGTGTTTGGATTGAGAGGTTTGATTATGATGGGGTTATTGACTTATCTTGGCCCTCTGTGAAGTTTTTTTCACTAATTATTCAAAGTAGGCACCTCTTACTTAGATGCAGCTTTCTTGGCATTTTCTCAGTCAGCTTTATGAGGTAGTCACCTAGAATGGCTTTCAGTTAAGAGCTGTGTCTTGTCAAGAGTTCATGACTTGCATTTCTTGCCTCTTAATGTGTTTGAGACGTCAGTTGTGTGTCTGCTTTGAAGTAAAATCTAAAACATATTTTGGTTTGTTTAACACTTTAAAGTTTACTACATGATTCCTTATGTGTTTACTCAGAGTCTGGATGACTTCAGTGTTTATTTACAATGTAGGGGAAAAAACACTTATATGTGTCCACACTTTTGTCTGATACAAAAATTTGTAATCATTTTAAAATTAATAATGTTGAGTTTGAATTTCGGTCATGCTTTTTGCTATCAACAGCCGGGGCCCAAGAGAGCAAAAATTGGCAGTACTCTCTCTGGGTGGGTAGATGGCGGGCTCACTCTCTCCCTGTCACTCACACATTGCAATGTCTGCTGGCTCAGACGTCTACTGATTGGTCCATTCGGAGCTGGGAATCCTGCGCTTTCTTCTGAGTGCGTTGACTCCCCAGTGATGGTGTATCAGTGGTAGTTAGAAAAGAGGTGGTGGCCACATCTCAAGCAACAGAGGAGGACTGTGAAAAAAAATGAACATTGTTCCAAAAATGTAAAAAACTAGGAAAAATGACATGTTTAGCTTCATTTACTCCCATTCAAAGAGGACATGAACACAGTGCCCTCTAGTGTCTTAATGTCTTAAACAGGGAGTAGACAGTATATCACATTTATTAAGGATTTTAGTTTCTGTTTTGTCCAAAAAAATTTTCTCCTAGGTACTGTATGGGGTAGAAAATCTTCCATCCGGACCAAGTAGATTATATAATGACTTTTCTAAAGCTTTCATGTATTTGTTGCTGCTTTGTGACTTGTGTAGATTGTTGGTGGTTAGTAGCTGTCTGACAGGAAAAACAGATTTGGGACTAAAATTACCAGAGGAGTGCAGTTTGCTAAAACAAAAAACAAAACAATGTGATTCAGCCTGTAATTTTCTTAGTGGATGAGGGGAAAATACCCAGACATACCCAGACCCCCTGTAAAAGACGAAATTGCCCCAGGACATGTAATTTTAATCCGATCTGAATCGAGCTATAGCTGCTAAAACCATGATTCATCTTGGTTGTAGGTGTGTGTATGTTGTGTATTTCACAATGACTTTGAATACAGCTCAGAAATGTTTATTTTAGGACTGGATCTCTGTTTTACATTATTGTCATATTATGACCAACCCTGGTTAGGTATGAACATAACCCGCTATGTCAAAGATGACACGTGTTTACAGCATGTATAAATAAGTGAGCACACCAGTCGGTTGTAGCAGAGTGTAAAACCGTCATCATGAACAGTGGATGTCCAAAAGGGCATGCTCATAGTATCTGGTGAAGGGGTGGGAGCATCTCAGAATCCTCTAAATATGGCATGTTCTAGAGCTGCTGTAGTGAAGGTGTACTCGGATTGGACTTCTCATACATTGAGTGTCTCCCAACAGAATAACAGTGGTGCCCCACTGGCTATTGATACTAGAGGGGAACAGCAACTGTTATAGAGCAATAGACACACCACAGTGGACCAGTTAACCTCTGTAATGAACACAGCAGCAATGAGGAAAGTGTCCGGGATCACCATTGAGCATGTGTAAGGTCGACATAATATTCTGATATTTGTAGTGGTAGTAGTAGTGGTAATGGTGGTGAATTAAAAATGTAATTAAACACTTATGTCTTTTAGGTGCAACTGGTATGGTGACAGTCATGGCCGCAGTGTTCTCTGGTAAGACATAACACAAAAGTCGTTTTTTAACATGTTTGCATCAGTGGATACATGATCATCATTCAGGGGCGTAGCAGCAAATTCGGGGCCCTGTACACTCTCAATGACAGTGGGCCCCTATAAATGCCAGTAAATGAGGCACATGAGCAAAAAAGGGGGGTATTTATTTAAATAAAAAAGCATAAATAAGGTTTTAAGCTACAAACAGATCAGATTATGTTGATGTAGCTATTTACATGTTCATATATGCGGCAGAAATATTGCTGGATGGATCATTTATTAAGTCTCAGCACAGTTTCACTTTTAGCTCTGCTGTGTTAGAAGACAATAGGCTTTAGCACACACACTGAACCAAAAGACTAACTTACTTTACTTTAAACTTAAGTTAAACAACTCTCATTTAGGCAGCAATTCTACCAGTCAGCAGCTAGCCAGCTAGCTAGCTAGCTCGCTCGCACTCTCTTCTGTTTGTTTCTGAAACTGGTTAAAGTTGATAACTTACGTTAGCGGCTCATAATTGTCTTTATACTTACAGCCACAAGCAGCCTGGTTGGCAACTAACTAAACTAACGACTTTACGTGAGCCTACAAAAAATCAGCAGCAGCTGTCTGGAGTGGACTACTTTAACTTTAATTGGACTTTGATTAACAATAAAACTAGGTTCACCTTTGGGAAAGAAAGCCGTCAACAGCTGTCTCCCCTCTTTCTGCCTTTTTTCTTTTTCCTCCCTTTCTTTCTTCTTTTGAAATCCTGATTTCTGCTTTTTGGGCAGCTGTAGCACCCAGGTCATTCAATCTAGGCTCACTGACGTTACACTTGTCGCTAGTCGCTGTTGGGCGGACTAAACCATTTTGGGCCTCCAAGAGGGGGCCCCCAGGATGTCCAATATGTTGAGAGGACTGTGACTAAAGTTAATTCCCTCAGTTGATATTATCAATATATTTGAAATATGAATTAATAAATAATTAATTTGAGGGCCCAATTCATTCGAAATAAAAACATTCCAAAAATATATATATAATTCAAGATTTTTATGGGCCCCTCTCTGTACTCGGGCCCTGGGTAGTCAGGTCCACTTTACCCCCACTACCATGCCCATGTCATCATTTCAACAGTATTTATAGATAACAGTGATCTAAAGCCTGGTGTAAAGGAGAAGAAGGTGAAGCTTAATAAGTCTGCAACCCTCCCCTGTGAGGAGAAATGCAGTGGTGTTGTGAAGTGGACCTGCGATGCCAGTATGGACGTAGTAGCTCAGTATGACCTACACACTTGCAGCAGTGAGGGAGGATATGAGCTGTCATGTGAAAATATTGCCAGTGGCAATCTCTCCCTCCATATAATCTCGGCTGATTTTAGTAATAAGGGCTGGTACACCTGCTCCTGTGATGGGGAAAACATCTGTGCTGGGAGGCTCCAAATTGAACGTGAGTTACATTTGTTAAATTGACTAAAAAGAGTTACAACAAAATGTAAGGGGCTTATAAAGTGAGACATGTTTTTGGGAAATGCTCCACGGGAACCTCACAGTAGCTACTGTACTCTTGAGGCTCTAGGCCTAGGCCTGAATATTTGACTTTTGGTCATTGGAGAGGTGATGGTGTTTTAATTTTGGGACTTGGATATTCATTTTGCTATTTTTGTTATTTATGTATCTATTCATTAACATCTGATGAGATTGTTTTACTGTATATTTTTTCCTGTGGGGTAGTAAGAGTAGATTTACTATTATAGATTACTTTTAAGTGCATCGGTTAAAAACAGCTCATTTTAAAGCATAGTACTTTTTAAAGAAATAATGATGGATCTAGTAGCAGTTTTTTAGGTCTGAGATATATTAGATGGTAAGAAAACACTAGATTCTCATTGACATAGTTTTGAGTGCTGGAGAAAAACATGAACGCATGAAGAAATTAGTCATTTTGACAAGAGTCAAATAGTTCTGTCCAGAGGTGTAGCCCATGACTTGATGATTTTACAGAGGACTAACCGCATATTAACCAGTAAATTACTTTTATTATGAGTGATTGATGTATGCTTTATGCTAAAGTTATTACATATTCATATAAAATATAACCATCTTAATGAATTGGGTCATTTTTTAATTCCAGCACACAGCCTGTCGACTGAGATCAAGCCCAATGAACCTCTGACCCTGGAGCTGCCCATAACTGAACCAGTGGAGGTGCTTTATAACAGCATGGGCACTGCTGGTACATACAGTAAACATCTGCACAGTGGTTGGCAGATCACTTCAGTGCAATGGAGGATACAAACAGAGGGCATCACTGGTTTGTGGTCTTCAGCTGAGAGAAATGACATCATCTGATGGCGGGATTTACACCATTAAAGACGCACAGAATGGCGAGAACATAATTTCTTATGTAGTCAGTGTCAAAGGTTAGTTTTGTGTTATTTATATAATGTACAATCTGAACTGAATGTGTACTGATCAGTTTATACATGTCAGGCTGGACCCCAGGATGAAAAGATGAGTGCAGGTGAAAGGCAACAATATCTATTCAAGTGCAATAACAGCTTACAGAAGTTGGTAGACAAACAGTGGCTGTAGTGCAGAAAAAGGCTGACAGTTCAAAACAGTAATCCAGAAGTGCATAAGTCACAATCTCCTAGTAACTCTGAAGCACAGATATTCTAGTAACTCTGAAGCACAGATATTCTAGTAACTCTGAAGCACAGATATTCTAGTAACTCTGAAGCACAGATAATCTACTTACTCTGAAGCACAGATATTCTAGTAACTCTGAAGCACAGATATTCTAGTAACTCTGAAGCACAGATAATCTACTTACTCTGAAGCACAGATATTGTAGTTACTCTGAAGTAAAAGTCAGAACAGAGAAGACAGAGAGAGAGAGAGAGAGAGAGAGAGAGAGATCTCGCGTGAGCGAGCAGGAGAGAGAGAGATCGAAGTGGTCAAAGGTGCAGAGACACAGGCAGGTGGGGGCCAGGATCGTGACAATACATACTGAGATCATTTATACATCATTCATTACATTAACAGAATGTATAAATTTCCTGACCACTTGGTATCAGGAAACCCTTATAATAATAGACTTATATTAATTCGTAACAGTGAACATGCAAAGGGTAAAGTAACGTGATAAGTCAAGGTAGTCACATTACGGGCCCCGAGTGGCACAGAGGACTAAGGCTCATGAGTTCAAACCATGCTGTTTGCCTTCTGCAGCCAGGTCATGAGAGAGCAAAATTGGCGTTGCTCTCTGCAGGCGGTTAAGATGGCACTCTCTCCCCAGCACTACTAAGTAATGTCAACTGGCTCAGGCATCTGCCGATCCATCAGAACTGGAGATCCTGCGCTTTCTTCCAAGCGTGTTGGCTGCCTGGCGTCGATGTATTGGCAGCAGTTTTAAAGGCAGGGCTTGACTTCACATGCATTGGAAGAGGCCTGTGTTAGTCTGCACCCTCCTAAAATGGGGGAGAGTCAGCAAGTGGGTGGGTCAACTTGTTACTAAATCACATTGGAAGAAAATCAGGGTAACAATTTATAAAAAAGCACTTCTGGAAGATTATAGATGTGTTTAGATATTACAGAAGAGCTACAGTTATGCTAACATGTTAAACACGAGTTAAAGCCTAATTTAGTCTTTAAACGGAGAGATGTGTCTTTAGAGACTGTAACTGTATTAAATGCAGTTAAAATATTAACCTGAATATCTGATAGGATTAGGTTCATTTTGAAGTAAACTAAGTTAGCCATGGAGCTAACATTGCTAGCGCAAGGTAGTTAACATATTCTCAGTGTTTACCATGAAAATAGTAGCTTTTATCCTGCAATTCTCACTTCCATAGTGTATAAAATGTATAGTTTTGAGCTGTGACTGCAGGAGTTTAAGAAAAAAAGTTAATATGTACAGACGATAAAAAATAAAATGCTGAATATTTTGATACTGACAGATTAACCCTGCCTCTCAGTCTGTGGCATAAACATTACTAAACAGTTGCTGTTTCACAGCTGAATCCAACATAAAAATGGGAATATGTTACATTATTTATTTAAAATCAGAAACCAAAAAAAATATTTAAACATGAAATAGCGATTAGGATTGTGAGTTATGGGTGTCAACTCCAGTCCTGGAGGACCAATCTGGTGAGTTATCTGCTCAATCACGACAGTTAATATGGTACAAGTGGATCAGACACAGTACAGCCTCTGGAATCATCTGTAATTTCATGTCATACTAAAAACGTGTGAAAATGGATTACATATAAAGTTTCAACATTTAGTCTTGGTTGACTTGGAAGACTGACAAGTTAACAAAATGACCAACACCCAGAAAGTTAGTCATAGATAGCATTTCACATAAGGAGCCACACAAGTCACATCATGTGTTAGTCAACATGAGCTGGACAAGTTTTTACTATAGTCTGTATTGCATTTTAAGAGACTTTTAAAGTTAGGACTATACTGTTAAGCAGATTTAAAGTTGTTTCTAGCCACGTGTCAATGGATAAACTTTATTAACTTCAGTAAACTTCATTAGTCTCACACTGACTACATGCACACACCTGTTCAATTCAGCACTTTTTATTAGTTTGAATGAGTATGAATAACATTTGTTTTTCAATGGAGGAGACAAACATTCTACGAACAAATCATTCAGTAACTGGTTTCAAATTAATTAACATATTAAAGGCAAGAATTAAAACATGAGCCCGTTCCCAATCCCAAGCATTAGCTACCAGGGTCTACAGCTCCCCAGGGTTGGACTGTGTCAAATGCCTGTAACAAAAACAGTGAAGAAATTGACCACAAAAGCAAAGCTAACTAAGTGGACTCTTGAATACACCAACTGGAGTGTTTTAAACCTGTAACTAACAACTTGGATGAAATTACTGACATAGCAATAAATGAAAATTAGCTTCTGTGATGAAACAGCTAGCACACCCTGGGCCAAAGGCAAAAATCCTGTTTCTGGATTTCAGCTCAGCAGTAAACAAGATAATCACAGAAATTATCCAATCTCTCCATGCATCTCCTGCCATCTGTAAGTGAATCACCAAATTCCTGACATTCAGGAAGCAGCAGGTTCAGCTGAGGAAAATGGCATCTAGTATACTGATTGTCGGCACTGATGCTCCTCTGCCCACTGCTTTTCTCCCTCGACACCAGTGGTTCTCAACCTTTTGCAAGCTGGGCCCCCCCAACACTGGTCCAAAGCAGTTTGCCCCTGGCAGCCCCCCTCCTCCCCAAAAAAGGCTCTAGGTACAATTACAGCCTAGTGTTAAAATCATAATAAACAAATGACAAATGTAGTCAGAGTGAACACAAGGCTAAACTCCTGCATCACCTGTCATAAGTGAATTTTAGTAAATGTTGTGGTTGTAGTTTGTCTTCTTCTATTTCACTCCAAACTGTCACTGTACTGGCAAATATGCATTTAGTTAACTGGTGAGGAAAAGCGGAATTATGAATATCAACAAGTGACTAATATTAAACTAACTTTAGTGCAGGTTGTGTTTCATGCTGCGCACGTGTGACTCCACTGCCTTCATTCACATCCTGCCGAGTTTCAAATATTTCTTGCACAAAAAAAATTCTCAGTATTTAATAAAGTTTTATGATTTCACGATGTGTGCGTGTACGGTGATGTGTGGCTGTGCACATGTGAAACTAGTATCGGGGCCAATCAGTCAGGACTTAGACACGTTATTTAAAACACAATCAAAGTTTTTGCAGGGAAATAATTTTTTTATGTCTTTAGGATTTAGACAGCGTGGTCGGCACGGTGGCTTAGTGGTTAGCACGTTCGCCTCTCAGCACTGAGGTCTTGGGTTCGAGTCTGCATCTGAGCGGAGTTTCCATGTTCTCCCCGTGTCTGCGTGGGTTTCCTCCCACAGTCCAAAAACATGGAGATCAGGTGGATTGGCTACTCTAAAAATTACCCTGGTGTGTGTGTATGTCTGTGTATGAATGTGTATATGCCCAGATATGGTTGGCACTCTGTCCTGGGTGATGCCCTAGTGCTCGATGCAGTCCTCCAGGTGGACGGTCGCTTCCGGTTGAGAGTATGCTGTGCACGACTGGCTGCTGCTTCTCACCGGAGTGTGTGTGTATATGAAGTGTGTCGAATGTAAAGCATCCTTGGGTGTCTAGAAAGGCGCTATATAAGTATAATGTGTGTGTATATATGTTTATAGTCTTTATAAAGTCTTTAAAAAGACTTTATAATAGTCTTTAAAAAGACGCAGATAAGCGTTCAGATGGATAACAGCGAGAACATAAATAAACGTGACAAGAGGACTACAATGGCACTACCGTGTGTGCTGTCAGGTTTATATAGCAGCACTGACTTCACGTTGGTTTCAGAATACTGCTCTCCGATTGGTTAATTAGAAATTAAGTTGTTTGGTTGATTTGTTTGTGCGTTTTAATAATCCAACCGCTTACATTTCAAAGGGGGGCCGGCGTTTGCTGCATCTCCGTTGTCAATGTAGTAGTCAATGACTTTGGGATGTTTTGTGATGTTTTCCCCGCCCCAGTCCTGTGCTCGCGCAACCCCCCCCACACTCCCCCTTGAGAACCACTTCTCTACACCAATGACTGCTCTCCAGTGTGAACATGCTGGTGTCGTTATAGAGCACTCCGTTGAGTAAATCTCTTCCCACATTTTGAAAACTGATAGGGTTTCTCTCCTGTGTGAATACACTTATGTCGCTGGAGATTAATCTGATATCTAAAACTCTTCTTACACTCTGTACACTGATATGGTTTCTCTCCTGTGTGAATACGCCAATGTTGTTGAAGATTACTCTGCTGAGTAAAATTCTTCCCACACACTGTACAGTGGTATGGTTTCTCTCCTGTGTGAATACGCTGGTGGTTTTGGAGACTACTCCGTCCAGTAAAACTCTTCCCACACTCTGTACAGTAATATGGTTTCACTCCTGTGTGAATACCCTGGTGTAGTTGAAGACAACTCTGTACAGTAAAACTCTTCCCACACTCTTTACACTGATATGGTTTCTCTCCTGTGTGAATACGCTGGTGTTTTCGAAGACTACTCTGTTCAGTAAAACTTTTCCAACACTCTGTACACTGATATGGTTTCACTCCAGTGTGAATACGCTTGTGTCTTAGGAGACTACTCTGCTGAGTAAAAGTCTTCCCACACTCTGTACAGTAATATGGTTTCACTCCTGTGTGAATACGCTGGTGTACTTGGAGACTACTCTGTACAGTAAACCTCTTCCCACACTCTGTACAGTAATATGGTTTCACTCCTGTGTGAATACGCTGGTGTACTTGGAGATTACTCTGTTCAGTAAAACTTTTCCCACACTCTGTACACTGATATGGTTTCTCTCCTGTGTGAATACGCTGGTGTTTTTGGAGACTAGTCTGTACAGTAAAACTCTTCCCACATTCTGTACACCGATATGGTTTCTCTCCTGTGTGAATACTCTGGTGTTTTTGGAGACTACTCTGTATAGTAAAACTCTTCCCACACTCTTTACACTGATATGGTTTCTCTCCTGTGTGAATACGCTGGTGTTTTCGGAGACTACTCTGTTCAGTAAAACTTTTCCAACACTCTGTACACTGATATGGTTTCACTCCTGTGTGAATACGTTGATGTTTTTGGAGATTACACTGCTGAGTAAAACTCTTCTTACACTCTGTACACTGATATGGTTTCACTCCTGTGTGAACACGCTTGTGTCTTAGGAGACTACTCTGCTGAGTAAAACTCTTCCCACACTCTGTACAGTAATATGGTTTCACTCCTGTGTGAATACGCTGGTGTACTTGAAGACTACTCTGTACAGTAAAACTCTTCCCACAGTCTGTACAGTAATATGGTTTCACTCCTGTGTGAATACGCTGGTGTAGTTGGAGACTACTCTGTACAGTAAAACTCTTCCCACACTCTGTACAGTGATATGGTTTCACTCCTGTATGAATATGCTGATGT
>BRDA01050265.1:0-10018 GCA_036984385.1 Crenuchus spilurus
GGTTCAGTAGCAGCTGCTGACCTTGACGGGTCATGGGTTATAACACACAGTTCTTGGCTAATTAGGAAAAAGGCATCACACCAGTTAGGGGAAATAAGCAATTTAACACACTTTCTACAAAGAGTGTCTACACAGTGAATATCAAAATCACTAAATCAGTGCCAACTTTGTACATCACAGGCCTAGAATAGTTTTCTGTTATGTGATCAGTTCAAGCTTTTTTATGAAGTGTATTAAGTCATTGGCCCAGTCTGAATATCACTTCAGATCAAAATAAACCCTTTTATTATCATTTTTGACCACCACTGTCTCTCAGTCAGTTCCAACATGTTTTGGACGCAAAGAATTTAGACATTTAACCACTATTCCGCATTTTAGCACACGACAACACCAACAACTTGTATCCCTGCTAAAGAAGGTTTAAAAAAACACACACACACACACATCGCTGTTTCCAGCTGCAACTGAGTGGCGTTGTTGCGCCGGCGGGAGCGAACATGAGTCCGTGCAGCAGCGCGAGCGGCGCAGGGCGGCGCAGGGCCACGCAGAGCGGCGCGCAGGGCGCAGGGGCTCGAGCAGCGCGGGGCAGCGGCGAGCCGTGACGGACCCCCTGGTCCGTTCCTCCCCCCCGCTCCCCTCTCCAAACCCCCCGCGCGGAAGCAGGCAGAAGCGTCCCCGGGCTCGCGCTGTCCTCGCTCGGCATGCGCGCCGCGCTGCTCGCGCCGTCTTTTTCCGCCCCTCGTCCTTCTTCTTCTTCCCGGCTCGTCCGCAGCAGCAGAGCCGCCATGGCGCCGTGTGGACGCTGCTAGTTCCGCACGCCGTCGCTTCTGCTGAAAATCTGAAGCTACAGAAAAAAAAAAGAAAAAAAGTAAGAAATCAAATAATTGCAGGAAGATGGCGCCCACCAAGCCTAGCGTTCAGCAAGACCCTTCGCGGAGAGAACGGTAAACGCTCGGTTTGTTCTATACGAGCACGGCTTCGATAGAGGCTGTTGCTGTTTTTAAAGGAGGTGTGGGGGGGATTGAGATGTCAGAAGTTTCCACGCGAGCGTGTGTTTTGGTGGTTGGCACCGTGGCGGTGTGGCTAACTAACAGGTCCGTGCACGAGTCGCGCTGCGGCCGAGCTGCGTGCACTCTCAGCCGGGTCCAGCTCTGAGGCGCTGCCGCTGCTGCTCTGTGCGTGAATCGTGGGATTCGTCGCTTTGACGCCGCCGCGGTTTGAGCTCTCGGCTCGGCTGCTGCAGCTCTCTCGCGTAGGCCGGGCTCTTCGTGTCTCTGCTCGTGTGCTCGCCTGCTAGAAGGCGTGAGGAAGCCTGAAGCGGCGGGCTGCTGCTGGGGGGGAAGTTTGAATGTAGCGCATGGATCTGTCAGACTGCTTACCGGAGCAGAGCCCCTCCGTCAGGTAAACCGTTACCGTCACACACACGGGTACGCTAGTGAGAGGCTAGCGGCGCCCACCGCTCTCTGCTAGCCTGCGAGGCGACTTTCAGCAGCAGTTCCATCTGCAGATTGAACATGTGTGCCAGCGCAGTAGTCTTACATAGTCCAGTTGTGGGGCTCTGATGGCTGGGCTAGATGCATATTTAATAGTGCGAGATTGTTCCAGTGCTACACTTGATGAGGTTATTTTTCCTTATCTCAGTCTTTCTCTCTTTGGCAAAACAAGATCTACTCTGTATACAATGCTATGCTGTTCTGTGTGTGATGGTAAGTCTACATGAATGCTGCTCTACACTTAGTCCTGTGTCTGTTTACATCTTTGTGTAAGGAATGTAATGGCTTATAAAAGTAGAACTGAAGTGAAACATCCTGTGGTGCACCTGTAGCATAGCTATGCTGATATCAGCCATACAGTTTGCAATGAAAACAATGCTTTTACTATGTACGTAGTACAAGACCATGAAAGACAACCCAACCACTGAGACACTGCTCTTCCTAAAGATGTCACACTTATGTGGTGTGATGTCAGTTGTAGCTCTGAAAGTACTAGCATCCAGTCATAATATAGGCCCACAGCTTTGGCGTTACATCATGTACACTCCCTGGCACAGCAGCAGGAAATGTTTATGCTAAGGCAGTCTGCGGTAATCATAGTGGCAGGAGAATATTTGTGTGCCATTCTGAGCATATCACAGAGATAGGGATCTGGAAGATGGAATTAATTTTAAGGGGAGAAACTTCATAGCCTGTGCATGAGTGCTCTCTTTATCACCTGTCTCCTATTGGCATTCAGAGCGGCTAAATCGCATTCTGTGATTTGCTGTGTGGCTCCTCCTTGAGAGCTGAACCGAGTAAGGCTTGGCCTGAAATTCTGATGGAAGGTGTGGGAGTCTGTATTTAATGTAATGCCTCTTAATAGCGCCTGCGTTTGCCAGCGCAGCAGCCTGCTGGACTAACGGCTGGATGTGAGGGTTGTGTTCTCGGGCTAAGCAACTTCGGAGGAGTAGGAGGAGAATTTGCGGAGAGAGAAATGGCCTGGCATGAGTTCATACGCAACAGTAACCACAAAGTTGGCTTTGTGTCGAAGAAAAGCACCCCCCACACCCACCCTGGGGTGCAAACAAAAGTGCTAAATTGTCCCATTTCCTATTCTATTAGGGCAGTGGAGTTATAGAACAAAGTGAATGGGTTTGAGGGGCAAAAGGAGCAGTGTTGTGGTGCAAATGCTTGATGTGTGAATTCCAGTGGGGGAAAAAAAAACTTGCTTTAGATGTATCAACAGGTATTTGATATACAAGACACATTATTGGTATTACTTAAGATATGGGATGGGTTTTTGATGTTCCAGTTAAAAATATTTTAACCTTACAGGCAAGTAAATAGAGACTGTGATTACTCTGTTAATTTTTTTGTTAAAGACTCTGAGAAGCTACACATTTCTAGATGTTTTTTGGCATCTATGAAAACATGGATTAGGCACTTGCACTTTCGACTTAAGCTAAAATGAGTAATAAAGCAGCAACATGTAATGCATGCTGTAGAGCAGGACTGACAGTGCTGAACAAAGGATGCACGGTTGCTCACAATGACTGGACAGTGGCATACACAGTATGGATTGGAAGCGAGTACGCCATTCTGATACGTATTCATCACAATTAAGAGCGATTTCCAGCCTCCATCTGTGGCTGTTTGTGCGACGTGTGGCGCGGTGATTACGGCGGCTCTCTCCCCTCCACCCGCTGCCGTCTCTCTGAAGGTCAGTGTAGAGAGGCAGACATAAAGAAGATGCATCCTGCAAAGGTAATAGTGCAGGCACAGTGAACGCAGCACTATTGCACATTGCCTCACACTGCAAGCTGCTTTATCGTAGCCTTTGTGATGTACACACCACTCCATCAGGCGGGGGATTTTTCATTCTGCCGAAGCTTTGGTTTTCACATGGTGCTGGACTCCTTTATGTTGGTATCAGTGGTATCAGTGGCAGGAGAATCGGCCGTATTAGCACCGGGGAGAAGTCAGAATGCAGTCTGAAGAGAAAAACCAGCCACTGTTCTGTTGCAGTAAAGGAGACGGCACACGCAATGTGAAGTCAATTAGTTATTTCTACTCAGATAAATGATAGATCTGTTCATTTTCTTCCAATCGGGGTCCTGTTTTTTTGTTTACCTCACACCTTGTTGAGAAGCTGAACATATGGCTGATTTTTTATCTTAAGCAGTATATTTAATCACCTGTCATTTATTGGTGTCATAAATAAATATTAGTTTCTGTGATTTTCATCGCCAGCAGGATTGGACGGCCACTTTGCTGACGGTGCACCTCTCAGGAGCCTGTCCTTGAACACCGTTCAGTAAATATTATCTCGGATCAGTTCAAAACATGCTAGTGAGAGAAGTGCAGGCAGTGCATGCTGTTCTTTTTTTTAACTGTGGTAGAAAGATCAGTGTGTCTTGCGGCAGGGGGTTAAGAGTGGCCTCACAGTTTTTGTGATGGTTAGGGGATGAGGTAAAACTTAGCCCTCCTCCTATGCACTTAATGTCCACAGTAGATGTGAGACCTTCATTTAGCATCTGGCTCCAAAGACAGATGTTCTGCCCGCTGACTCCCATCTGCTTTTTTCCGTTTAGGCGTGCAGTTCTCACCCAGTGCTAGCAGTGAATGCTGCCCTTTAGCTGCCTCCTTCTGCCTCCTCATCCTCATCCTCGTGCCTTGGCTTCTTCTCCGGCTTTCGGTTCTGACAACTCCAGAGACTGCTGTGAAACACACAGTGGCAGCTCTCTGGCAGGCGAGCGGCAGATAAGCCTTGTGTTTGAACCTGGGGATGAAACACATGAAATATAGGCTTGAATTGTATGGGTTCACATATTTACCTAGTTTACAGCATGCATACACAAAGATAGTTGGATGAAATATACTTCAGAGTTTCCCTACCAGCCTACTGTAACCTGCTTTGGGACATTTTGTCTTTTCATGCTCTTTGCCATGAACCGAAATCTCTAGGCACCTTCTAAACCAGCAGCGTTCTCCTCCTCATCCACGCATCTGTCTTTCAGAATCACTCAGCCATGTCAGCTGTATGCCTGTGGTCTGACAGTGCTCCTATGTCCTGTAAGGTAGCTCAACAACAAGTTGGGCAAATATGAACAGCTTTTTTAATTAATTAATTGATTAATTAATTAATTTTTTTAGACAATACTCTATTGATAGGTAAAATAATAAGTATATGTCCTCTGTATTTTAGATTTTTATGAAAAAAAAAATGCTAATGCATGGTATAAAAAATTTATAAAGTAAACACACGGCACACACCATTTCTCTCTGGTTAACAATACTGTGCAAGGTTTATTTTAGTGATTTTGGTGGTCAATGCAAGTGTCGGGTTTGTAAATAGTTCTCATAGAAGAGCAGGGCTCAGAAAGCATGAGGTCATTAACTTTATTAATGCTAGCTTATTTGGGAAATACCATGATATTGAATTTCACTGATATCCCCCCCCCTCCCCCACCAACCTTATCAAACTGAAATCTGAACATATACACCTGCACAGTCCTCGCCGGTGATCCGAAGGTTCCGTGTGTGAAATTGCAATTGATTATTCCGGTTAGGCAGAGCAGGAGGTAGGACATGGCCCGATTAACTCCCCACAGACCGCCCTCATACCTCCCAATGACACCCGCTGCACAAGTTGTATAAATGGATTGAGTGGTGCATATGCATGGTAGCCCACCTGTCACTTTAATAACCAAATGTCATAGCAGTGATTTGGCTGGAAATGGAGGTAAGCCGGTTTCAAGCCCACGTTGCGGAGAAGCTGCAACGCACCGAGGTATTTTCTGTAAAGCATTCCTTAAGCATGGCGTCATCTGAAGAAGGCCACCCGTGCTTGGCTTTATTTGCTGGCTTTGTGCTGCTATTTTCCCATGGTTATAGCAGGGTACGCTCTTCCAAAGCCGCACTACAGGGAGCTGTGTTCAGCTCTTACTATGTGTTTTACCATCGCGTCAACTCCGGCTTACTAAAGCAACTTGACTATTGATATCAGTCTGCTGTCGACAAAATGATATGTGTGGCTGGTAATTGGCAGACTGATAGTGTTTCTTTCATCTAATAAAGTCCAAAATTCACTCCAATTCCTGACAAATGGGGCTTTTCTCCTGAGGCATTTGCAGCAGGCTGTGGGAAAGGTCATATTGCTATTGATATGTTAGAATAGCCAGAAGCTAAAGTAAACACACTCACAAACTTTGGAGTACTTTCACAGCCTCAAAGAAAACTGCTCTCCTTTTTAGAAGTATTTTGAGTTTGAAATATTTTGTCATCGATTTTTTTTTTTCATTAAAAGTGTTTACATTAAAAATGTAATCTTGATTTGTGCACAAAAGTCCCCCTAGTCTTTATCTGAGTTTTTCAGTCAGGTGCACTGATGTGGGAATTCTGGGCCGATGTTGGTACCCAATATTTTTTATGAACTTATCTGCTGATACAGATGCGGAATCATTTTTAAAAATGTCAAAATTGGGACTAGAATCTGCTTGTGTTGTCATTAGGGAGAAATAAAACATTTTAATATAATTAAATGCAGACATTTTAACACAGTAGTGAGATATGATCAAAACTAAACATTTGTCTGATGCCTATATTTAAAAAAAATATTTCAACAATTATCTGTCTGTCAATATGATTCCATACATCTTTAATACATGCTGTTGCTGAGTGTGTGTGATTCTGAGCTGAGCACATGTTAGTTGTGAGTGTTAGTGATGCTCTTTGGCCTTTTGGTGTGAAAGTGGATATCACGTGTTCCAGTTGTTTTCTGCACAGCCAAAGGCAAACTGCTCCTTACTGCAGGTCTTTGCTTTTTTATGCTACTTCATATGTGTGTAACCTTTGCCTGTTTGAAAAGATGCATTCTTAGTTGTAAGATGTTGTAAGACAACAGCTCGAGGAACCTATAAATGTGGCTGGGACAGCGCACTCGATGTGAGTAGGTATTACCGGATAATTCATTTTCAGCAGTATATAAATCGAGAATGTTTTATTTGTTGCATACAAGAACAGCTGAAAGCCACAAACAGTCTCTTTCATTGCCTCTTAAAGATTTACAGACTCAGCTTAAGAGCTCACATTGGAAAGATTAGTTTGAGAAGAGTGATAGAAATACAGTTTTGTTCATAAACGGCCAATCCCTGTTACAAGATAACCGCTTTTTCCCAGCACTTCGAGAGCTCTCCTTCCACTTTCAGGCAGCACTCAAAGATGGAAAAAACATATAGAAAAGTTTTTCAATTGAATAGAAAACAACTTTCTAGAGAGTGCACTTGAAATAGACGAGGTTTTGTGAGGTCACATCTAGTTTTTTATTTATTTATTTTTTAGTGGACGTTATTTCATGGCTGTGCAGCTCCCTTCTCTTTAATTCCTTTCATCTCATTGTAGTCCCCTGTGTTTGAAAGTGTAGGTCAATAAGGATGGGCACATTGCGAATTTCATGATCTGTGTAGTGGAACAAATTGAAAGCAAAGCCTATATCAATCACGCTGAAGGCAGGGTTAATTGTTCTTGCTTCACAAGAACAGTGGACAGATAAAGCAGTAATGAAGCACTTATGTCTCTGATGTGCACACTTCTCAGGATGGAATGATAGAAAAAGAAAACGAGAGAATGTTTATCTATTAAGCGATTATTACAGAGCAAAGTCAGCACGAGGAGATCTTTAGCTGTGAGAAGTCTTTGTTAGGTTGATGTTCTGTAGTCGTTATTGTATCTGTTAGGTTTGTTTGGTTATAACTAGTGCTGGGCGATAAAACGATATCGTTTTTTTCATGATAATTTTTCCCTCGAAGATGATAAGTCGGGACAATAGAATTCGATAAGCATTCATGTTCGTTTCCATTTCACGTCTAAGCAGCTTGACAGTGAGTTCTGACGTGTAATACTGCTGCTTGTTTAGCTCCTCCTCCTCACCAGCGCCGCCAAAATGCACTGTTGTGTTTAAGACAAGCTGTGATTGGCTGGGCGAGAGAGCGCGAGGTCGCTGTGTGCTCGTCTGTTTGTGTGAGGAGAAGGACCCCCTCCTTCTCCTTGTGCTCGCTCGTTGTGTGTGTGTGTGTGTGTGTGTGTCAGCCGGAGTGCTAGCTAGCATTAGCATATTAGCTTGGTTCTCTAGCCTGTTATTTTTGAGTGGCTTCGGCCGACAACGATCACTATAAGTTTCAACAATAAAGTAACGACTGTAAACGTCTTTCTCGTCCATTCTTTCAACGTGTCCAGTCGGACGCTACAATATTATGTTCTGGCAGTAAACATTTTAATATTTTAAATAGCAACATTTCATGTATTTAGTCTGTTTTAGAAAGACGTTTAAAAAACTATGACAGTGTTAGAAAATTTTATATCGTGATAATTATCGAGATTGATCAGTATAGAAAAATTTATTGTGATACAATTTTTGGCCATTTCGCCCAGCTCTAGTTACAAGTCAAGTTTTGGTTTTTCTGATTAGCATCGTTATATTTACTACTGATTCTTACACTTTGGAACAAGGATACTTGTGTTTATGTGGTGTGATTGGAACACTGCAGTAGAAGTAAACTGTATTGATAGGCTGCCTCTAGTAAATGACAGACTAAATAGAAGAGATCCTCATGCTTGACTCTCACTCTCTTTCTTTAGTCTGGAGGCCCCCCAAAGGGCATTGTTCCCCCTGACTTGTAGTTGTTGAATCCATTAATTTTCACAAAAAGCTTGTATTGGCAGTTCATGTGTATTTGCATATTTATCTCAAGGCTTAGCCTTCTGCTCTTGAGAAATTGTAAATTGCAGAATTTTAAAAGAAAATGCATTTTTTTTGCACAGGCACACACTCACGTACACATAGCTTATGCATACATAAATGTATGCTCACTCTCTCTCTCACACACACACACACACACACACACACACACATATATATTATATATACGTATGTAGTATTTAGTTAATTGAAGTCTGAAGTCCATGACAGCTATCACAACACAGTGGGTAATTCTGAAAATTAATGAGAATGATAATGCTTAAAAGACTGTTCCAGAGTTTGCCCAAACTCATTAACTAAATCTCTCATTTAAATACATCCTAAAGACTTTCAAATAGAAAAAAAGCACATTATTGCTATATAAGCATTAGACCGATTTGAAAATGCTGAAGTGCAGAATTTTCTTGAAGACTGAAGTTGATCAGTTTGTATTCAAGTCTGCCTTCCTCTCCTAAATAGAGATCCTCTGTCATAATACTGTTAGATAAACTCTGTTAAATAGCAAAGGAAAACACTCCCATGCCTTTGGAAAGTAATACACTTTGTGGATTTGTTTATTTCAGTTTATTTCAGTCTCCTGGGGAGTGGGACATCATGACCAGCACATTTACTTTAGTGTTATTTTGTTTTTAGTCCAGCTGCCATTGCAGTTCCTTATTGGTGCTTAAGGAAGGAAATGTTATATTTAGAACAATAAGTCAAAAAACATTCATATACTTACATTTTTCTTTGCGTGGTGAAATTGTTTTTTAGAATCTGCTATATGTGCATGGAGTAATGGTTACCACGGTGTCCTGTTATGCAAAATTAATGGATGAGTTGGAGGCAGAGGATTCCTTTTGTTGACCAAGTTTATTTTCATATAAAAGGACACCTTGAAAGCTGTGATGCTGCTTATACCTCGGTTGCACACACTAGATATTTCTATGTATTGTTGTGTGCAAAGAAAACATGAGCAGAAATCACACAATCATCATTTTTGAAAATTATTGTTGTAGTTTTATTTTACAGACATTTGCTGTGGTTGCTTTAGTTAAAATTGTAAGTTTCCAGAGCACTGATATATAACAGTGAATACATTTTATTTATTTATTTATTTATTTATTTTTTATTTACAGATCTACTTCACAGGAATCATGTTATACAGAATGAATAGACACTTACGAGCCAAGCAGAGTAGTCTTCATCTCAGGAATATAAGATTATATATTCTAGTGTTATATAGTGTTTATAAGCTAGACATAGGAACAGTAAGCAGAACTCTTTTTAGGGATAAATACAACAAAATACAACAGACTCTGAAGAGCAGTTTCACCATGAAAAGACATATAAGCATGCAATGTGGTTCTACATACAAGCATCATTTCCTTTACTAAAGAACTTTTGAAGAACCCTCATTTTTAGTGTCGCAAGTTCATGAGTAAATAGAAAATTTGTACAGTGGTAACCCTACTTACGGTCGTAGCATGCTACCATAAAAGAAGAGGTCAGTCAATACCTTTGACCGCTGTCCAGTGAAAGTGAAAGTGCTAGTGAAAGCGACACAAAGAAAGCAAAAGGTAGTGAGCAAGAAAGTTAGATACATTTTACTTTTACTTTTCATGTGATAAGTGTAACCATGCCATACACGTACGCCCGTCCTCCTCTCCTCCTTAGCCGCCAGCCTACACGTGCACCGTCGGTCTCCCTGTCATTAGCGGCCAGCCTACATGAGCGGCGTCATCGTCTCGTTTATTTTTTTAAAAACCCATATGAACACATTATTTAGCATATTAAAGTATACTGT
>BRDA01050265.1:10028-23049 GCA_036984385.1 Crenuchus spilurus
AAATCACTGTCTTTAGTTTATGTCACCATTGGGATGAATGCTCAAATTAGGCACGTCCTCGACTCGAGTAATCGACCAAACGAGCAATCGACCTACGTAAAAGGGGTATTCTTATATGGGGAAAATGCATCCAGCTAACGAGCAAACCAGCTAATGAGCTCAGCTCCTGCACGGATTAAACTCGTAAGTAGGGTTACCACTGTATTTGATTTCTGTCACTAAATTGTTCATTTTACTTATTTATGTTTGCAAATTTGGCGGCATGGTGGCTTAGTGGTTAGTTAGCATGTTCGTCTCTCAGCGCTGAGGTCTTGGGTTCGAGTCCCCATCTGAGCGGAGTTTTCATGTTCTCCCTGTGTCTGCGTGGGTTTCCTCCGGGGTCTCCGGTTTCCTCCCACAGTCCAAAAACATGGAGGTGAGGTGGATTGGGTACTCTAAATTGTTAATGTGTGTGTGTGTACATATGCGCACCCAGCGATGGACTGGCGCCCTGTCCTGGGCTTAGTTGAATAGTGTAATGGCCTGCCCTGCGCCCAGTGACAGGGTAGGGTACTAACCGCGACCCTGATAAGGATTAAGCAGGTGTGATAATGGATGGATGGATAGATGTTTGCAAATTAATTGTAGTTAATAGTCACCGTTTGATCAAAACGCATGCCTCTTCGTCAGCTAACAAGTCCTTGGTCAGAAACTCACCTCTGCAGCTCAGAGGATTAAAGAGCATTTTAAAGACTTCACAATCATACGGTCAAAAGAAACTTCACCATTAGCCCTGAATGGAGAAGTAGAAGCTGTTCATTTATCATTTAGACTCATGATGTAATATGTGAAGAAACAAAGAGAAGAGTTGGAATGGTGCCTGTCAGAAATACACTTTAATGAAACAGAACAGGGTTCAGTTAAGGTCCCAATCCTGGTTCTGTGTGGTTCTACTTCTATCCTCAATATGATGAAGTCGCTTGACACGAAACCCTTACTAACCTTTCAGAGGGTGGCGTTTAAGCCTGTGTTGACACTGCAGGTAGGTGTGTTCACTCTCGGCTGTCTTTGGCAGAGAGAAACAGGACCTATGCCAGCCCTGACATCCTGCTGGTGCTGATGATGTTTTGAAGTGCTGCCGTCGTTATCTCATGTGAGCCATTTCGCAGCTTCATAGGGTCCCTGATAGCTCAAGTTAATCCCCTCCCCCCACTTTATCGCCACCTTCTGACTGTGCCAATTAGATTTTAACATATCATATCTAATTTGCCCCGTCTCCCTATTACAAACTAGCAGCAATTACAGTTCAGGCTGGCTTTCTTCTCACTGCACAGAAAGTCTGTACAGTCCTTAGCCTGTGCTGTACCTCAGTGATCTACAGCCTCAAGGTGTGGCCAGAAAAAAAATCACTCAGCCGATCCAAAGCTGTGTATATTGCTGCTGCAGCGATGATGACTGCTGTGGATATTATAGATCCAGTGTATTGAGACACAGTCTCCAAGCAAGACAGTTAAGTCTCATAGGACTAAAAGGGCAGATGAAGCCATTTTAGACTCCGAGACGGATGAAGCTAATAGCTAATCTATTTAGCAATGATTGTACAAACAATAGCCATTCATCCTACTTGTTACTAAACTGTTCAGGCCTTTTTCTTTCCATGGCTGAGCACTAGTCAAGCCAACTTTTTGTTTGTTGGGTATATAGAGAGGCATGTGAAGACTTTATTAAATGTTAAAGTCGTAGAAGTTGTGTAGAAGGTATAATAATTACCTGCTCATTAAAATAAGTGAAGAAATGTTTATATGTTTCAGTTGAAATAATGTTTGTGTTTGTAAGCAGAAAAGAAGAGATTCTGTTATGAATTTGATGCAAAGTTGTTACAGAAAGGAAAAATATTCTTATTTTTTTATTATATTTTTCCCTGCGTGACATCAGAACAAATAGAAACAGTAGGAAGTGCAATTCAGTAACTCACTGAGTAATTACACGTCATTACACATTTGAATAGTGTAGCAAAACAAGTACAAACTGTTGATCTCTAAGGTCAGCGTTTCATGAAATCTTTGTAACTTTTATGCAACTAGTTGGATGTTGTGGGTTGTCTGTATAATGTCTCTGCAACTTGACAGTCATTGCAACAGTTCAGTGCCACTCAAAATCTTTACGTAGTGCATTCACTTCTACCAAAATGTACATCTCATATTTTTACCGAAATATCACATTATTCTTCTATATAAAGGCATCTGCAGTGTTATTAATATTTGTATATTACAGCTAGAGCTGGGCAATATGGCCAATAATATTATCACGATAAATTTTTATATACTGATCAATCTCTATAATTATCACAATATAAAAATTTCTAACACTGTCATAGTTTTAAACATCTTTCTAAAAACATCAGAATAAATACATTAAATGTTACTATTTAAAATATTAAATTATTTATTGCCAGAACATAATATTGTAGCGTCCAGCTGTACACGTTGAAAGGAGGGATGAGAAAGACGTTAACAGTCGTCGCTTTATTGTTGAAACTTACAATGATTGCTGTCGGCCGCAGCCACTCCAACATAACAACAGGCTAGAGAGCCAAGGTAATATGCTAATGCTAGCACTCGGGCTGGCACACACACACACAGCGAGCCCTCCTTCTCCTTCTCACACAAACAGACGAGCACACAGCGACCTGTCAAGCTGCTAGACGTGAAATGGAAACGAACGTTAATGCTTCTCGAATTCTATTGTCCTGTCTTATCATCGTCATCGAGGGAAAAATTATCGTGAAAATAATCAATATCGTTTTATCGCCCAGCACTACTTACAGCACTTTTTAATTTTACCAGCTAACGGTCTCATTCTTTAATTCTATATTTACATATAAACATTTATTTTATGTATCTGTGGTCTTTTAGCATATTTTTGACTATAATAATCAGTTTTCTTTATGCTAAACCTGTTTGAGTTGATGGTTGTAGCTGTCCCAAAAGTACTGCAGGTTCATTGAGGAGCGTCTTCTCTTTTGTAATATTTTTCATTGTACAGCGTAAAATGCTTTGCAATTGCTTTTCTGTGTTTATGATGATGAATCAGATCAGTGCAACACAGCATTATGTACTGTTTTTCCTCCCTCAGCTTTCTGCCCTTTGGTCCTTTCACTTTCCTTTTTAAAATGAATAATGCTGTCAGACTCTTCTCAGCTCTCAGTAGATTGCAGTGTAGAAGATGAGACTGCTCCCTCACTCTCTCTCACTCTCCCTATCCCTTGCTGTGTGTGTTTGGGTTACAAGTTCTGTTGTCTGACTGCTTTTGGAGCACAGAGAAAAGTGAGCGTGTGTGTGTGTGTGAGAGGGAGAGAGAGCTGGCGAGGCTAGAGACTATATGCTTCAGGCCAGGAGTGAGTGGGCCTCTGGCAGTGTGTGCCTGCTCAGTCTGATGTGGGACACAAGCGTTGTTGGGATGGGCAATGAGGATGTGTTATCACTATTGTAATAAATTCCATCACAGTATACTTTTCTCAGTATGAGTATCCTCTGTACGTTTGAATGCTGAACATCAATACACATCATAAACAAGACAGATTTAGACCAGTTACAGAGGAGCTATAAACAAGATATTACTGTTTTTCTGCAGGCCCCCTAGTGGTCGATCTGATGGCGGGATGAACTTCGCTGGTTCCTGTTGCTGCTGCATTTTACATACACCGTTAGAGGATTTATGGCAGTTAAGAGGTTTATATTTATGCAGTACAGTACGGTGTGTGTAGAAGTGGCACTTCCCATGTTCTCTAGTGTTCTGTGTACTGTAATTAAGATGAACCAGGCTTTCTGTTTTGTTGGTTAGAGTGGGATGACGAGCTTATTCAGAGTGTATTTCAGATTGGTAAACACTTATTCATTTATTTAGAGTAACGGCAAATAATTTCTGGTATGTAAATTGTATTTCTATTCATGTGTTTTGTTGTTGAAAGGAACAAAGCTAATTAAATATCTAAGAATTTTCTTAACATAATAAGTAAACACAACAACATCAGTGAGTTATTTATTGATGGAGAAGAGACAATTTATTGTCACAAATGGCACCAATTTGGAGCCTCCAAAAACAGCTACTATTATTAACAGGTGTTCTTAAAATACTGAAATGTTTTGATAACATATACTGGTAACACTTTATAATAACGTTCATTAATAGCTCATTAACTAATGATTAATAACTGTGAACAAATCATTAGTTCATGAGAATTTTGTTAACAAATGATTTACTAATGATTTATTAATATTAATATATTAATGATAAACATTTGCTTATGTTCAAATTCTTATGAACTAATGATTTGTTCAGTTACTAATCATTAGTTAATAAGCTATTAATGAACGTTATTACCGATAACCGATTATAACCGATATTACCGATAAGTGTTACTGATATACAGTGGTACCCCTACTTACAAGCATCCCTACTAACGAGTATTCCAGGTAACGAGTCGAGATCTCGGAATATTTTTGTTCCAGGTAACAAATAAAATTCCAAGTAACGAGTAGCGTAAATTAGTTCAAGTATGCTAACCGCTAGGGGTGCGGCGGTCGTAGCATCCCCTAGATGCTAGCGTAGAAGAAGAGGTCAGTCACTACCTTTGACCGCTGTCCAGTGAAAGTGAAAGTGCTAGTGAAAGCGACGCTAAGACAGCAAAAGGTAGTGAACAAGAAAGTTAGATACATTTTACTTTTACTTTTCATATGATAAGTGTAACCATGCCATACACGTACGCCCGTCCTCCTGTCCTCCTTAGCCGCCAGCCTGCACCAGCCTGCACGAGCACCGTCGTCGTCTCGTTTATGTTTTAAAAAACCCATATAAACACATTATTTAGCATATTAAAGTATACTGTATATTGGCCGGCTGACACGGATTAATCAGTTTTACATGTATTCTTATGGGGAAAATGCATCCAGCTAACGAGCAAACCAGCTAACGAGCTCGGCTCCTGCACGGATTAAACTCGTAAGTAGGGTTACCACTGTACTTTCAATACCATTTTCACTAGCAAAGCAGATAAAATTGAGGGTCTTTTATTTTTAACATAAAAATATCCAAATAAACATAATACGTCTCACACTGATGTGACACCGATTGTAACATTCAAAAGTTAAATAAAATAAGTATTTTTGTCTGATCACAATCTGTAAATGTAAAATATCCTTCAGTTCTGAGAACTCCGAGTCAGTATACAGTACTGTTAGTCTTCCTTCAGAAAGATGAAAGGCGAATGATGCCAGCCTTTATTTGCACTTAGAGTTGTGTCTGCATTCAGTGGATCCACTGGCACAATTTTTTGCTCCACCTCATCGCTAGCCTTCTTCCTCCCTCCATCACGCAGTATGGCCCTTTTATTATCACTGCTCTCGCTCTCGCTCTCTCTCTCTCTATTTCTTGCTCTCTCTCTCTCTGTCTCTCTCTCTCTCTCTCTCTCTCTCTCTGTCTCTCTCTCTCTCTCTCTCTGTCTCTCTGTCTCTCTCTCTCTCTCTCTCTCTCTGTCTCTGTCTCTGTCTGTTTCTCTGTCTCTGTCTCTCTGTCTCTCTCTCAACAGAAAAATGTTTTGCTGCTACTTCTGTTTTGTTCAGGAAATTTAACAAATGACAGATTGAATTTCAGCTCGTACAGCTGTGGTTACTGTGGCTCTTGAATGTGAGCATCACTGATTGTTGCAACATTGTTGTGAGAACTTCTATAAAAACCAGACCCAGCATGTGATTAAGACCTGTGTTTGTGTCAAAACTTGTAGCCACACCCAAAAAGTTAAAGGGACTGAACTTTTAATTGGGTTTTAAGTGACACACATTTAGTTTGACAGTATCTGTTACAAGCTTTAACTGTCCACATTTAAGGAAGAATGCACAAGGATGCATTAGCATTAGCTTAATGCTACAATAATGTAGGGATTCCCACTGATATTTCTGGATTAAACTCTTTTAAGGCCAGGAAAGAAGTGGTTTATTTGGTTCAGGACATAATTAATTGTCCATGAGGCATCTCACAATAATTTAAACCTTGTCCCAAATATACCTTTATCATCCATAAGATAATAGGATGGCATTATCCTGGACCCTTCACACTGGGAGCATTCAGCTGTCAACACAAGTAAAAGTTTGAGCTATTATCAGATGCTTTACACTTAATTTTTGTCTCTGTACAGGTCAGTATGTTGGTGTTGGGCACTGAATGCTGCATATGATAGTATCACATTACAGTTATGACCTGTTAATTGCCATCAATTCAATTTATAACAGCTTTTCTTTTCATTCACCTCATTTCCTCCGTACTTCTCTTGCATACTGTGCATTTTTGATCTCCCTCTATGTCTATGGCTCTGCTCTCATTCTGTTATAATTCCCATCTGTTTATTGGCACACTCACTGTATCATAGTCAAAAAATACAAAAATGCAATACGCTGTGGACAATGCATAAAAAAAGAAAGAAAGAAATTAGTGTAAAGTATTTTTGTGGTTTATTTTACATTTAGAAGACTGTAAACCAGCCAATCAAAGCAGAGCTGCCACCATTATAGAATTTATTTTCAAAGTGAGGGCTGGCAAATTGGATCTTCACACCAGCCATTTGATTCTTAACAGCTTTTCTCTTCGCTGACCTCCTCTCTCGCGTACTTCTCTCACAAATCATTAATTATCTACCTCTTATCTCAGTTTCTTCCTCAATCAAAGCAGTTTCAATTTCCACCAATTTTCTGGCGCCCGCACTCATTTGACCATCAGTTGGTGCCATGTTGTAATCCAGCCAATCAGAGCAGAGCTCATCAAATTATTCATGAGCTCACCATAAAAGGTAAATATTTTTTTTTTTCGTAAACTGATATGATGAAAGGGTTTTAAATAGGTGAATAAAACAACATCTGGGCATTTTCTACCCTGAACAAAGTCACATCCCTTCCATGTAGATGTCAGAACAAATGATATTAAACTGAACAAATAAATAAAATAAATCTGTGGCTGTATTACATTCCTGTTTTAGCTTTTGTTAAGTAATTCCTGCAGATTTCAGACAGCAGTGCATACACTAACAACCTAGCTTAGTCATCTTAATTAGCCTGAGAGTGAACAAGATGAAATGTTTGATTTATGTGAGCTAAACATAAAGACCAATGCCCACAGCTATGCACAGACGAGCACAGTGGCCAAGTGTTAAAGGGTTAAAAGAAAGCAGTGGGTGACGGAACTGTGCATCAATATTTGGACAGTTACTGTGTAGCACACCAGATGAGCACAGCATCTGCTGTGTGAGGAAGGAGGGAGTGTGTGTGTGTGTGTGTGCGCGTGTTCGTGTGTGAAAGAAAGAGGAGGGCACTGTGAAGCCTGGCACATACTGCGCACCCAGACTCATTGGCCCAGACACATTCCACAGGAAGTCGTACAATTCTGCTGGCATGCAGCCCTCCAATATTCATCATAAATATTTGAGTAATACCATAACCCAAACCATGCCCCATTCATTACTGTAGTTTAAGGGAAACATTTAGTTCTCTTTCTCTCTCTCTCTCTCGTTCTCTTTCTCTTTCTCTCTTTCACTCGTTCTTTTTCTGAGAGGCTTCGTAAATTGTTTTTCATGCTGTAAATGTCAGTGTGTTTATTTTTCGATGAACTGCATCATTAGATATAACAAGAATAATCTTAAAAATCTCACTTCAGCACTGTATAATCTGGTGCTCCACTTCAAAGCCAGCCTGTTTACCATATCAAGGCGATGCTGTCAGAAGATATTTCTCCCTGCTTGTTTACGATGAAACCAGCAAAATTGCCGGGAATGGAAACAGAGAACATTTTTGTTAAGTTGTGACGCTCATTAAAATGGATACTCTCTCTCCCCTATGGCCCTCTCTTTGCTGCTAATGTTCTGCCGAGACCATTTGCAGACATTTAGAACATTTTGTTTTCTTCTGTCTTGCTTTGTCTCAGCTCGGCGCTGTTTAACCCTCTACGCCATGCACATTGTCCCTCTGATGCGAATCCTTTAATGAGCTCGCTGACAAATACTGTAGAGGCCTTTCAGCTCCGTGTTTGGAACCTGGGAAGAGCCTGTCTGTCAGAATTATGTTCTACAACCTGTAGAGAGAGCACGCTTCAGATCCTCAAAGGTACACAAGTGACAACAGGGCTGCAGGTACATTTACTGTTGTGAGGAAGCAGCAGAAATGGCATTGTTGAAAGTCTTTGAAAGCGTACACCTCACACTCTTACACGTACTGTGTACAAAATCCAAAAACTCAGGTGTTACAGTGATGCACCAGAACATTAGAATATTGTGAAAATGTTCATTGTTGATCATAAAATATTTATTTTACAATTTTGACATATTTTATGGTCTTTACATGTAAAGTGATGTATTTCAAGCCATTTCATGTTTTATTGTGGATCACTGTGGCTTACTTAGAAATCTAGAATCTGAAATTATTTATAGAAGTTAAAGTATCAACTTAAGCTTTTTACTCAAATAAAAATACAAAAGTTCTGGTTTCAAAACTACTTAAAGTATAAAAGTAAAAGTAATGTAAGGAAAACAAATGACAAAATTTAGGCTGTGCCACAGGGGCATATAGTACACTAGCCCCCCCCCCCAAAAAAAAAAATACATTTTTTTTTCTAAAAGCTGTAATGACTATAATATTATATTAAAATGGTAATGTTGACATTTTTTGGATATATTGGCTTCCTGTTTCAGCTGCATATGTGCCCCTTAAAAATGAAAACATTTTAGTCATTTTAAATATATTAGTGATCATATATGTGTAGTACTGAGCTTACTGGAGAGAGACGAGACACGTGACGTGCAGGTGTGATGGATCACTTACCAATAGGGTATCAGAATGGTATATGTTTATACTTATCATCCAACCAATCACATTCACTCTTTCTGGATGGTCAATTTATCTGGATAGGATGTTTTTTAAATGATGACAAACCAAAATGAAATACGTAGAAATAACGAGGCTGTTTTTAGCTTCATGTTTATGAAACAATGATATGAATTCATCTTTAAAACCAATAAATATGAAATCACATCATTAATATATAATTACTACACTAAAGTATAAATAACCAAAATTTCTACTTAAGTATAGTAACAAAGTATTTGTACTTCGTTATTTGATACCTCTGACAAACAGTATCAACATTAAAACTTTGCATATACTGAATATAAAATGTGTGGCACTTTACCTTTTTGAATTAAATTATAAACTTTTTCACAAAATTCTAATTTTTTTTTTTCATAACTTGGTTTTTAAATGCCTCCATGTTGCATTTTCACCTGAACATAAATTGACATAGTTTCCCTGCTATTGGTGGTTACTAAAGAGAAGGCTACACTGGAGCAGTTTAGATCTGAGAAACTATTAAAAAAAAGTCAGAATTTGTAATATTCGTATTTATAAATTAATTTTTTTTTACAGAATTGTTTTTGTTCTGCGTTGAAGGCCAACCCCACTAAGGTGATGTTTCTTCAAACACGCACAGTTAATGCCACTGCTGTTGTGCTGGCAGTGAACATCATGTGATGCGATGCCTGTGATTCATGTATATGATCAAAGCACTTGTTTATTCCAAACGCATCCCTCTTCTACATGTAGATGGATTTGCGAACATGACTATTACACACATTCTGACAATGACAAATCTTTTCATGTTTCGTTTGTAGTACATTATTCTAAGCTTCTTTGTGCTTTTCAACATAAAGGTTCCCAAATTCTTGGTTCTAGGAAAAAAATGTTAATAACAGAGTACTGTGTGTCAGCACTGTTGATGTTGGCATTTGTTTCTTAAAGAATGTGATTTAATATCTACATATCTATGAAGCTGAAAGTTAATAGAATTAAAAAAAATTTTTTTTTAATTTTTGACAAGAAAATACGTCTTTTTTTTATTATTAAAGCACTGAATATTCTGAATATGCTCACGTAAGCTCAGAAATTATCACAGTGCATCCTCCCATATAGACATATAGAGATAGATAGTCATGCTTCCTTTATATTGTGATATAAAGCTCAACATATGCTGATCTGTTTTACTGTGGCCAGCATCCTCATGCATATGTCGTCTACACTGGCATCAGATTTTAATGCCTTAAACCTGATCATAGAGCTCCTTCTCTGTAAAGCTTTATGAATATTGGTTATAATATTTTTTAAATGTTATTCGTTTCCAATGAAAGGTTCCTTATAGAAGCAAAAGTGGTGGCTTTGTTCCAAAGGACCCTTTTTGTACGTTCATTTTAAAGTGTGATGGTATGAAGGATGCTAATAAAAGGTCAGAAGCAGTGCTTGTCCTTTGTAAGTCCAGGATGGAATGGCTTTGTAGCACTTTTTCCCTCTCAGGGGCTGTGCTTTGACTTACTTTAACAGCACCAGCGTCCCCTTCTTCTCTCCAGCAGTCCAGGAGCACGGAGACACGCCACCTATGATGAATGGGGCACCTTGTCAGTTAAAATGAAAATTCTTAGCCGGGTGATAGCTTCATATTAATGCCTGTTTTATGGATTGGAGCAAGTTGTCTGAACAAGATGAATGTGGGTGATGGGAGCAGAGATAGGGAATGAAATGGCTCCTCCACGTTCCTTTGGAGCGCGGGGCCCCTGGGTGTGGCCTGTCATACAGTACAGCACTCGCTCTCGTCGTCCGTCTGCCAGCACTGGCAGCAGACATTTCCTAATCCTCTCATTCACTTAATGCACCATTGTGTGCCAGAGTTGGGCACGGCAAGTCCCATTTCATGTGCCCATTCCATCAGGCCTTTTATTCCCGTTAGAAGTCCATCTTCTTCCTCCTTTCTCTGACTCACTCTGTCTCCTGCTCGCCTTCTCTCAGGCCCTGTCTGTCTCTAACTGTCTGTCCCTCTTTATTCTTCACCCAGCCTCTGTTCCCTGCTTCCTCATCTCTTTCTGTCTCTCGCTCTCTATCTCTCTCCCTCCCTCTGCCTCTTTTTTTTCTCTTTCTCTCTCCCTCTGTCCTTCCCTCCCTCCCTCCTGCGCTTGGCTGTGGCTGAATGCTTTAAGTGTTGTTCAGTCAGAGCCCTGTTCCCGACTGGCTGGCAGGCTCACACTCAAAGCTTAGTGATCTGTTCAGACACATTCAATTCACACCCAGCTCAGTGGGCTCACCCACAGCAGTCAAAGCAATGATATTGATTCAGGAAAAAGTGGGGAAAAAATAACGGGATGCTTTTTTTTTTCCCTTTTTAATTTTAATGTTTACATCTCGTTTTTAATCCTCGTGTCCAACTGTCTTCTGAAATGAAATGCACCCCATTCTGAGCAAAAAAAACAATACAAAAAAACAAAAACAACACAAAAAAATGGTAATTACAAGAAACATGACATGAAATGGACCTGGACCAGCAGAACACATGAAAGAATAAGTGCAATGGGAGCTGAGGGCTTGGACATGGCCACAGCGAGGGGTCTTTGAGCGACAAAAAAAGGGGATGACTTGAATGTGGAGAGAGAAGGGGGGTTGCAGAGGGAGAGGGAAATGGAGAGGAATAACAGAGAGAGAGAGGGGAGAAAAGAGGACTGGAGCTGAAGCCCTGGTTTGGAGCTGGAAGCTGTGAGCTGATGAATGGCAACATCATAGAGCAGTGAAATGCTGGCTTTTAGAGAGCGCTTTACATCGAGCCGAGAGCTGGAAGCAGGAGATGTAAATATCAGCCATGTCCTCTGCATTGTTCTGGCCCAGCATGGACCCCATCCCTCTGTCTCACATGCTGGACATGCTGGAAATGGCAGCTCATAGCAGCTCATGGACAGTTTCGCTGATGCCATGTTTGTGCACGGATTTCAGTGCTCTGTGTAATGCGTGCACTCAACATGCTCTCCGTTGCTCAGCTGGATTACAAGATATTACAGAATCAGAAAATACTTTATTCACCAGTGCATCATGGGACCAAAACATGTTTTGGAATTTTCTTGTTGAAGGTGTAAAGAACGATGATTTAATAGAAATAGTAAAAATGTCCTTAACTGTAATGTATATTAATGTAGCAAGATTCGATCAACTCTAGATCATGTCTATTGGTTCGTTTGTTGTATTTTAATGAAAGAAAAAAAAGCTAGCATTTTCAAATGATGCTAGTGTTCAGAACACCGCAAGACATGAACATATTTAAGATATTTCAATGTTTCAAAAAAGCACACAGAACCAACAAGAAGCAGAATGAGTTACAGTGTCAAACATACGCAGTCCAAGCACATGATTGCAAATGACAACCCAGTGAAAGACGCAGTTCTGCTGTACAAACTCGACATGTGTTCTTATGTTGTTGTGGTTTAAGCACTCAAGGGGCCAAAAGAGGACAAGTCAGAATCCATGAATGGGATCTACTGTTATTCACATAGTCACCACAACCAAATGTGACAGCATGCTGCTTTGTACATACTGTTGGAATGAAGAGCCAATGATGTACAGTATATACATTTACATTACTTCACATTTGAGGCTTTTAGAAGACACTCTAATCCAGAGCGACTTACAGTTGGGGCTTAAGTGTTTTGCTCAAGGGCACTTCAGTCATGACCTGTCCGGGGATCAAACTGGCAACACAAACTTCCACAAGGCCACGGCTGCCCTCGCTACTCACAAAAGTTAGGGATATTTGGCTTTTGGGTGAAATTTCAGGATGAACTTTTAAATTTTTTACCAATTTTCTCCTTTCCCAATGTAGTAGTAGCCAATTAGCCCATCTCATCCGTTAGGTCTCTCCCCATCACATTGCAATGTCCCTGACTCTAAGAGGGTGAAGTCAAGGACATGCCTCCTCCGTTGCGTGTGATACAGCCACCGCCTCTTTTTGAACTACCATTGATACACCATCACTGGGGAGCCAATGTGCTCGGAGGAAAGCGCAGGATTCTCAGCTACAAATGGACCAATCAGTAGACACCAGTTTTGGGAACGTTACTTTAAAAAAGTAATTAGTTATAGTTACTCACTACTTGTTAAAAAAAGTAACTTAGTTAGTAACTGAATTACTCTATACTAAA
>BRDA01050266.1:0-13022 GCA_036984385.1 Crenuchus spilurus
ATATATATATATATATATATATATGAATGTCAGCCGAGTTGTCCACTGGGAGATTGAATGGACATCATTTACTTTCCCTTTTTTTTCTTTTCTATATGTATCTCCACTGTAAGTGGCTTAGTGGTACTAAGTTGCACTTTTTATAAGAACTATGTTTAAGTTAGACAGAGACCGCTCACTCTAAAATATAAAAATGGTTACTTCAGCTTTGGCATTAGAGTATCATTCAAGTGTTACACAGGCTTTAGTTAATCACAAACTCACAACACGCGGGGTGATCAAAAACACTGCTCTTCATTTGTGCTGGTTTGTGTTGCAGAAATCATTGTTTGTGCTGCTTCTGTTTTAAAGATATATTAAAAATTTTTTACCTATGACATCACACCCCCTTCCCCCATAAGAGGCCAAATCGCCACAAAATGGCCTAGTTCATTTGTGCTGCATTTGTGCCATTAAAATAAACATGTGGGCTATTTTAACTCAAGTTATAGAGAATAACTATTCATAACTTATGAATACTATACTACAATACTACCATACTACAATTACGAACTATTAACAACTAATACAGAAAGCAGAACTATTAACAGAAAAATAAAACACTTCAACATTTATTTTACTGCACAAACTTGGGAGATTTATATTATCTGAAGATGACTTAAAAAGTACTTTTATAAAACGGATTGTTCCAGTCCTAAAATCTGATTGGCTGAGCCTCGTTTTGAGCCATTGTAAAATCCACAATACACCACAGCTACGACCTCATCACAACATCTGAATTGTGGATTAATGTGCTATGAGTTTATCAGATGCTGATATTCACCCTCATGTTGCCTGGCAACAATATTTACTGTTGGACTATATCAACTGGCGGAAGAATAGTTTATTGTGAATGATTAAAATAATAAATTAATTTATGAATTGAACATAGGAGTGTTTTATTATTATTTTTTTAATTATTATTTTATGTTGACTGTCACAAATATTAATTTAATGGCACAAACCAGCACAAATGGAGCACAAATGATTGAGATCATGTTGATGCTTTTTTGGGTGATATGGACATGGGGGGGTTGTGGGGTTTGGGGGGTTGTTCACATAGGGCACCAAACAGGCTAGGACTGCCAAACAGAGTTGTCTGCTTAACACTAGCCATTACACTCTTCAGAAATTGTATGTGGTTTAATTTGTAAAGATTAAGAAATATGAGGCAACACTGTGTATTCACTCAGCCACTAACCCCACACTGAATATTTATGAGCTAGGTGTGAACGATCAGGACAGGTATATTGTTCAGGATCACTTCAGCTTATTTATCAACATTCCACAGATTCCATGCCAATGGAACCCTCCAATGGAATGTCCAGAATTACCATGTCATTATCATATGAATGACAGTGTGCATCTTTTGGCGGGAAAATATGTGCAGCTGGTCTGCTTCCCTCTCACAGACATGTGTCTGCTTATTTAAGCTCCTCTCACAATAATATAAAAATGTCATTTTAATCTCTATATATTTGAGAAGTAGATCCTTTAAGGATTGTTTTGTTTTGTTTCTAGCATAAAATATCTTAGTGTTTATGCAGAATTTTGTAATATGCTGTGACAGGAAAGCTGATTCCAGAGAGTCTTATTCCAAAAAAAAAAATGGAATCCTGGTACTTTTGAAGCAAAAACAGCAGAAAATAGACATACAAGTCCTTGCTTTTGTGTGGATCTTGGGAACTAAGAAAGTAATGAATACCTGAATGGACAGAATAGATTGTGGATCTGCTGGTGGGTCCAGACTATTTAAATGGTTCAGTTTGTAATTGACCACCATTCTTTACACTAGTACTTATGTGGAAATTACATTTTCACATGTGGATTCATAAAAATATGTAAGACCGCACATACTTGTAGTAATAATAAAAAAAATGTGTTTCTCTATCTGCAGTGGTCACCTATATGTATAAATGTACAGCTAGTATGTAAGTAAATAGATGGTTTCCCTACAGAATACTTTGAAGTGCTTGCTTTGTAATTCCAGTCATTATCTTTCACTTTCATCCCATCAGTCTGAAGGTGAGCCAACTCAGACACTAATGACTACTTTCAAAACTTTCACAGTATAAGTAATGGAAAGCAAATACACTTTCTTCTCAAAGCTCTGGCCCTACCTCAGAGGTAATTCCTGCCCATCACAGTTGAATGTAAATTGCTTTTTTAGCTACAATCACAGCTGCGCTGAATAGTTCACCTCATTTGTAACATGTAATTAAAACAAAACTGCACGGTGTTCCTCACAATCTTGTTTACCGATTGTGCCGTTTTTCCCATCCTTTTTAGCTAACTGAATGACTAAACAATCAGGCAGCTGATTAAATTTCTTTCAAAATCAAAGTGCACATATACGTCTCTTCACAGCTTTTGGAGAGATGTTTGGTAGCTCTTTGATTATGCAGGATTTTGAACAAAACATTTCTTGCATATTTCAACACTGCAACTTTGATATTTCTCATTAAGCATTACAGCAGCTATAAATAAGTAAATAAATAAATATAATAATAAACAACCCAACCTTAACCTTAACCTCAGTAGCATGTTTTCTTGTCATGTTGGAGACATTTGGTTCACATAAAGAGCTGTTCCACTTCAGAGTATGTGTGGTTATGCACCCACAGCTATACTATGGTCATGGACTTTACATTACTGTGACTGAATATTGCTATTCTTACACCTAACCCGAGTATAACCTTAGCCTCAGAAGGAAATCTTTTCTGCTCTTTTACTGAAAATGAAGGACATTTGCAAGATGCAGAGTCACACACATGCACACACTCTGTATCACTGCTCTTCTATGGCCTTCAAATTGAAGCATTTGCCACATATTCTGCCACCTTCTTGAAATAGGTTTGTGGAACAATTAGAAGTGACAAAAGGGAGAATGCAGGGCATGGCTCTATCAGATGCTGAAGGCCCAGCAGTGGGCAATGGGTGGGCTGTCAGAGCTAGACCTCCCTTGTGTGAAACTCTCCTGATCCACAGCAAGACCACTTTAACCGTAACCGCACTTTAGCCCTTCGCCAAATTACCTTCCACAGACCAAGGTTTGGGATATAAGTGGAAATGCCAATCACTGCCACCAGCCCCCCCAATACTCTTTTCCTTTCCCACTTTCCATCTCACCCTGTTTATTTACCCACAGCTCCTGAGGAGGAGCACTTCTATATGAGTGTATATATCAGTCTTCTTTAATCCACATTGTTTTCTTATTTATATTAATGGCCATTGTTTGGCCAACCTCATCAACTACTAATCATAATGTGAACAAATGAAGCAAACTCTTAGTGTTTGTGGGAGCTACCCTCTTGGTTTAGGATCAGTTACCTCCACTGATTAGCATGATTCTAGTCAACTTCATTAGTCCTGTTTGGCCGGTGAAAAATGACTTGAGCAAGCCCTCTATTCATGTTTGCTAATTACATTTGTTGTTGTCTGTGATTCAAGCGAGACGGATGTCTTCGTACCACGTCCCAAACATTTTTATTTATTTATTGTATTGTGTGATCATCATTCTTTTTTTCTCAGTGAACATGCGACTCACCTAATGAGTGTGCTAATTACCAGTGTGACAGTCTTAGATGTAATTAGAAGGGTGGCAGGATTGCTATGATGACATGCCACACAGTGACTGCAATGCTGGGTATGTATAAATATGTTTGTGTGTGTATTATATAAGCTGAAAATTGTGTTGGATTGTCAGAAAGAGAGAGAGAAAGAGAGAGAGAGAGAGAGAGAGAGAGAGAGGACAGTGGCAGCAAACAGTCATAATGAAGTCCTAATCTAATGCTTGTAAATAAACCAGTCTCACTCTCAAACACACGCACACACACTGTGTAAACAATCTGCGGGATTGCTTCTCTTGAGTTAATCATCTCTCTTTATGCTGTTCATTTGTCAGAGGTTATTGTTTGGAGAGGTGGTGCTTCTCAAGCAGAAGGCAAATCTTCTTTGGCCCGTCTTGCCTTTCCGCAGTCGATTGTCATCTAGATTTACGCTGACAATAGCCGCCGTGATGGAATCGCCAGCCAATGTAATTTGTATGATTGCGATGTCATAGGTTATGATAAATGTACTTTTTACTTCCAAAGCATCAGGCACCATTCCTTCGCTGCTCTATTATACGTTTGCTTAGAAAGAATGCTGGAAAATCACTTTTTTTTGTGTTGCTATTGTTACTCAGGCCTTTCATAATGCATCTGAAAATGTTTAAGCTTTACAACAATGTGGCGTGATAGGCCACCTTTTGAGGCAGTTTTGAGCTATAATTTCATTCCATGATTGAGGTTATTTCATTTTAACAGTCAATGTCAAAATGTAAATTAAAATTCTCTCTTGACATTTAACTCGCTCCCCTGGTCGATGGGTTGCTAGAGCTACATGTGCTTTTATGCGCTGCCATTTGATAGGGTTCCTGTTCACGTTTGAAAAACACATCCATCAGATGTCTATAACTTTAGACCCACAGCGAAAGACTGACTATTCCTTTAGAAAACATTTTGATGTCCTGAAGATCTGGGTCAAAAGTTTATCCTCGAGATGATGCTGCCACCTCTATGCAATTGTATGTTTGAGGATAGGAAGTGCAGTTGCAATGTTATAGCCTGAGGATGTCATTAGACCCAATTTGGCACGTGCCCCAATAAAATGTTGCCATGCCCCACTAAAATCACAGAGGTAAAAAGTCAATAAGAAAGTCAAGAGCATGTAGTTTTATCCTGGTATGCTGAGCAGAACTACAGGACATGACACATACATTCATTACAGGTACATTACATTTCCCATCTTTCATAAAACTTCAGTGGCTTATACTGTCAGTCAGAGGCAGTGTTTTGAGCATATGTCAATATCTAAAGAAAGTCAACCATACAGGAGATAGATTACTGACAGGCCTTATCTGTATGTTTTTGTCAGCCACATATAACCATATAAACTACCAAATGTACATGTTAATGGTCAACTAAAGCAAACACAGGAATTTAATTACAAAAAGCATCAATTAGGTTAGCAAAGCTGTTAAGTTGGCTAGTTAGAGTGATGTTAATAACACAGGCCTGCTGAGTCTAGACAATGTTAAATGTTAAATTAGGAGTTTTCAGTGTTCCCCTTAAGTCTGTCAGAAGAAGAACTGTCTAGTTTTGGTTTAAGCATTTAGTGAAGTCTTTAGCATTAAATTTTTCTTCATTTCTGATCCATGGCAAAGTAACAACCAGTATTTAAAAAATGAATCAGTTTTAACAGACTTCAGTTCCAGTACAAGTATGTTACAGAACTAAATGATGAAGGAAAAAATATAGCATCACAATATATGAAGACATTTTTTGAATGAATTTTGGTTGATGGACAGTTTTCAATCCATTTTGAGTTGTCTCAGCTTTGCTAGACACCTTTCCTCATTATAGAGGTTTACTTGTTCATTGTAGCACATGAATTGCTCTGTACCACTTGCTGGATTTGTCATTCCCCTCTGGCATCAATGGCCTGTGGGACACCACTGTTATTAGGAGGCACTAAATATTTGAGAAGTTTTTTCTCGGTACACCATCACTACGGTGGCTCTAGAATGTCCCACAAAGTTAGCCGTTTCTGAGACATTACCACCTTTCACCCAGTACCTGTTATCATGCCCTTTAGGGCATCAGTCAGATTAGATCATTTGGCCATGATGATGGTTTTGCACTCTGCTACAACTGACTGGTGTACTTGCTTTTGCCACATGGCATTTGTGAAGTTCATTCCAAACCAGAGGTGGTCATAATACACTCATATGACTATGTATACATACAAAATGCACTGATGATTCACGTGTACCTAATAAAATACTCAACAAGTGTAGGTGGGTGTACCTAATGAACTGTCAACCCAGTGTATAGTGTTAATAACATGATTTGCAATTAAATTAGTTGTAGATGTTGTCTGTGTCATTTGTTTATTCTTATTGTTTGTTAAAATTAATAGCTTACAGCTCAAATTACAAGTAAGCACCCTAATGCTTGTACAGTCAGGTGTAATAAGTGTAAATACCGACTGATAGGTGTGGTTAATAAACTGGAAGCTCAGTGTATATTCCTTACAAAGACTTATATTTCACACACTCAAGCACAGACAGAGCCTTGCTATAGCAGTAGTGTCCTCACCTCCACCGACACCCGTCAGCTGATAAACCAATAAACCTGTGTGCTCAATCGCCCATTTAAAATCCTGTTTCAGCCCACTGCCGTGCCCTCAGACTGACAATGGCTGCAAGATACTCTGGGGGTAAATAGCAAGTATGTTTGTTTCTGAATTTATGGAATGGTCTATTGGAGTAATGAATTATCCACCTCATGCCTTGCAGGTAATACATTTCCCTTTACTGCCTCAATTATCTCTGCCATAAAAGAGTCCAGTGCAGCCGGCGCACTGAGGAGAACGCACTTTACCTGCTTCTAGTGCTGCTATATATACTCAATCCACACTCCAGAATAGGGTTTATATGTTCAGTTCAGGCTACAGAATGGGCTTTAATAGTCTAACAGTGTCTGTTGTGTCTAGCTACAGGACTTGTACAGGGTGTCGTAGACTGAGATGCAGTAATGAAGGTTTATATTAATGCATCAAGGCAGCTCTTGTGGAGTCTAAGAACAATCACGGAGCTCCTATCACAGTGTGTTTGCATGTTTTCTTGAATTCCAGCTGCTAGTAGTTCTTCAGAGAACAAGCGTGCTCACTGCCCCCTAGTGTGTGTTTACTAGCGTGTGTGCAGTACTGGTGCTAGGCATGTGGGGTGCCCTAAGCACAAGTGCTTTGTGTGCCCTCATCCTGCCTCCCTCCAGAACAAAAGTCTCCACCACACGCTCGCATCTCCCCATGTGATCAAAGTCCATCACGGGCAGGGCCATTGTTCAGCAGGCAGATGTGTGTGTGAAGAAAGGATTATTGGATCAGTAATTAGTGCAGCAAAGTTTTAGGCCCTGTATTTAGATTAGGGGTAGGCAACTCCAGTCCTGGAGTGCCGGTGTCCAGCACAGTTTGGTGATGTCACTGCTCTGACACTACAATTAAACATGCTAATTGCCCGCTGAGTTGAATCAGGTGTGTTTGAACAGGTAGATCAAACTGTGCAGGAAACCGGCACTCCAGGACTGGAGTTGCCTACCCATGATTTAGAGCATCAGTCGTGTGTGTGTGTGTGTGTGCGCGTGTGTGTGTGTGCATATTGGTCAATGTGTCACTTTCACATTCACATGCATGTATTTGTAAGGTAGCAACACAAAACAGATAAGTATCAATAAGGACATCACAAGCATGCTGTATTGTTTTATTTCTCAACTGTAACATGAAAACAATTCTCTGTATTTGTTTTTGCATTCTGGTTTAAACCTCAAATTACTTTCACATTTCTCTGTCAAATGCATTAACCAATGCAGCATCACAGAGTGGTGATAAAGCTTTTTCAAATACATTTGTACAGGTTTGCTTTTCTGTGTGTGTGTGTGTGTGTGTGTTCAAGCTAATGGTGTTTACAAGGGGGATTTAGATTCACTCATGGAATAAAGCAGTTCTTGACTTTTTGTGGTGACGAGTATTGCCCCAGTAGATCTTATCTCAAAGATATAGCACAACCCAGGAGGAAGGCACTTTATTTTAATGTGACCGGTATTGGATTTGCTGAAGAGAGTATATTTAAATATGGTAGAACCTGGCACATTTACATTCTCTCTCTCTCTCTATCTCTCTCTCTCTCTCTCTCTCTCTCTCTCTCTCTCCCCCCTGCTTTCTGCTTGTGGAGCAGATCCACAGTTAAATGAGTTTTCCTCCATACCTGCAGAATCTCGCCTTCAAGGCCCTCTTTTGAGAAGTCACTATCCCCGACTGTAATGCATCGCATTTGCGAGGCACTGGCTGCATTTTGTGCCAACACAAGCAAGCTCCAAACTCCAGCAAGTGATGTTGCTTAGCAGATGGGGTTTCCAGGCGTCACCCTGAGGGAGAGATGGAACATATCAAGGGCCAATTACATGCTACTGAAAAAAGCCTTTGAGTGAAGCCAAATGGCGCTTCAGAGTCTCCCGTAACCCCTACAGACTCATTAGAACAGCACCCACTGCCGAAAGTGTGGACGGGTAACGCTTCTTTTGTGCATTGTTTCACCTTCTGTGCAATGACTCTCACTGCTATCCTCCAGTTTTGCTACAGTTGTCATTTATTGGCCAACTGGGTGTGTGTACTGGATTCCTGCAAAAAACAATGTTGGGATCAATTGTACATTTTTTGCATTTACTCCTGTTCAGTAATATTTGCATTCAACTGGCCATTAATTATTTTACTATCTATTAGACCTTAATCCTCAATAGCTACCCCCTGTGTAAATGTAATACTCATTGTTCTTGCTGGATACAATATTAGATGTTTCTAAGCTCTTACTGGCCAAGCCAAGAATAGCTTCCATGCCAATTCATTAGCTAGATTGAAATCTCGTCCTGAACTGTGTTGGAGGCCGTGCACATACTCCGGTCTCTCCTCCGTGGACCTGTACCAAATACCATAACACATGGCACAGCAAATGGGTAATTACCAGCTCTCTGCAGGAGCCGATGCAGCCGGAGCTGCTTCCGGTCTGGAGACCTCGGCCTAGGATACCCCAGAGCTCCCTCCAGTGGAAAATGGTCTGTGAGTTTTTTTGCAAATACCAAGGGAGGCCATCAGGCCCTGTTAGCGAGTAAACAACACATTTATTCCCCTGCTCTGCTGCCTTCTACTACCAGGCCCTATTGTTAGGCCTAATTAATTTGTTTACCTTCAACGTGATGTATCTAGAGTTTAGTCTTTTCACGTCCCAAGTGAGGGAGGTCTAAATGATCCTCTTGCTCCCACCAATGGTGGTTATGGTGCACTCATAGAATTTTTAAAAAAGACAAAGGAACAAGAAAACTGGATAAAAAAAAGGTTTATTTAAACATGTTAAATAAAAAAGTTTATTTAAATGGCCCATGTATAAAATTAAACATTTAACATCATCACCAATAAAAAGCAACACATTTTACAAAAAAGAACAAAACAAAACAAAACAACTAGCACTGATTATGTATTAATGTATTTATTTATTTGGGGGTGTTTTAATTTCATTAAATTTAATTTAGATATATGTCTGTACCAAATGGTTGAGATGGCACTTTAATAGAAAATCAGAACACAACCATTCATTATTCATTCATTATCACACCAGCTTATTCCTTGTCAGGGTCACGGTTAGTCCCCTACCCCCTCACTGGGCGCAGGGCAGGGCATTACAGTAGTCAACTAAGCCCAGGACAGGGCGCCAGTCCATCTCTGGGTGACACACACACACACACACACACACAGACACACAGACACACACACACCTACGGACAATTTAGATTACCCAATTCACCTGATCCCCATGTTTTTTGGACTGTGGGAGGAAACCGGAGTCCCCGGAGGACACGGGGAGAACATGGAAACTCCGCTCAGATGGGGACTCGAACCCAAGACCTCAGCGCTGAGAGGCGAACATGCTAACCACTAAGCCACCGTGCCGCCCTCCAGAACACAACCACAAATAATAATAATAATAATAATAATAATAATAATAATAATAATAATAATAATAATAATAATAATAATAATAATAATAATAATAATAATAATTAAATATATTAATTAAGTGCAATAATATGCAAAGTATTAACTTTTGTGACATTTTATGTTATGAAGCATTGCTGGTTTGCATTCAGACACACGTAAGCATATTATTTCTAATGACCTCTAGTAGATGCTTATAGCCTGATATACCTCATTATATACCATTAAGCCAATTGGTAGATAAGGCCCAATTAGTTCAACACTGTCTTCAATGAGTGACTCAAATGTGCTCTATCAAACAGTTGAGCAGGATGGTAAAGAGTTAAGATCCACAAACAGTCCATTGTTATGTCACAACAGTGTATCTCCAGTATATTTAGTCTAATGCAGTCTTTTATGGCCATTAATCTTAGTCAGTGACAAAAATAACCTGTTGTGGTTAATTTTAAAAGAAAAATTGTCACATTTATCTAGTTTTTTCTTTTTTTTTTTTTTTTACATTTTTTTGCCTCTCTCTCTCAGCCAAAATCATCAGCTGCCCCAATCTGAGCTCTGCAGCCAGCAGGACTTCCTCCTTGGTCAATTAGCATCCTGGGCTGAGGGTGTCCTCTTGAGGGTGATAAGCCATGTGCTCTTTCACTGGGTCCTCAGCAGCCAGCTGAACCCTAATCAGCTGCAGCTGCATTAGCTTTCAGATTAGGCTTGTATCGTGGAGGACCCTCCACACCCTCGGCACTGACTGTCTTTAAAAGCAGAGGCAGCACCTCCACAGGGGCAGGCATGGCCCGTCAGAGATAAGATGGTGAGAGCCTTCGTGAAGAGGAGAGGAGGAGGTGTCAAAGTGAAGCTGGAGTGTGTGAGTATGTGTGTGTTGTGCTTGGGGAGTTCTAAGGTGTGCTGCAGTAAGTCTTTTAAAGTTCTGATACTTCGTCATAAGAAAAGGTGATGGGGTGTGTGCATTGTGGAGTCTGAGATTGTGCTTTTGAGAAAATGGTGTTAAGTTAAAAGGGCAGATAAGTCTCAAAAGGCCACAAGGTCTCAAATTGGGACAATGTGGAGAGGAAGAAGAGAGATGAAAGAGATACCAACAGAAAGAGCGAGAAGTAGGAGCCATTCATTTTGGATGTTTCCAGGCTCCTCGCGGTGCTAAGTTAAGCTTTCTAAACAGCCACCATTCCTTGCATAATTGCATTATGAGTCACAGTCTTTGCTTGAGTCACTTCAGAAGCCCGAGCACTCTCCGGTTGCTTAATTGCTGCAGAATCTGAGAGCGCAGTCTGTTTGTTATGTAATTACCCGATTCTGTGCGATAAAAGATTTCTTACCTTTGAACCATTTGTGGGCCTCGTTCCTTTTTCCACCTTTCATTTCCATTTTAATCGCAGATAGAAGTAAAATGCTATCTGACAATCCACGGCAATTATCGCTTACTCTAATAGCAGACTGATAATGGTTGTCTTTTTTTCCTGTTGAAAATGCTGAATAAATGTTCCTCTCGCTCAACAATAAAGCAGTGCTGATGGAGTTCCCTCGCTTAAAAACTGGCTATGAAAATGTCGACGAGATAAGATAGAAATAGCATTTTAAACAGACTCAGTTGGCTGGCCTTTTTAGGAGGAAGCTACAATTTTCAGATATTTAAAGAAGATTTGTGATGGTACATTGCATTCAATTCCACTGTAGACTGCTTTGGCCGGTAGCAAGGTGATTCCAGCACAAATGAAACCCTTTTCTGCCAGCTCTAGTCCTTAGAAAACATTTTACACTGTGCTGTTTCAAGCCCAGTGAACACTCCATATCCGCCTGTTGTTACAAACAGAGTGATTATGGCCCATTGCCTCTTTAACATACCATGTCTGTTTCTCTACTCACTACTGGGCTAAGCTGTTTACACTCGCTGGCTGTTTATTAGCGTTGGATGTGGGAGCTTTATGTGTTGAATGGGAGTGATAGCAAGGCAGTAAGGGAGTGAATGGAGTAGGTGAATGAGTGAAGATGGACGCAAGTGAGTGAGGAATGACTGATCTAGTAAAGTGGGCTTAAATTAGCACATGCTGTCTGAGAATCTGGAGAGCGTAGTTTTTTGACAACCAAATGCTCTCTCTGAGTGGAATCGTCTGTTACATGAATATGCTTTTTCATATGCATCCATATTTAATTGTTGGGTGCAGTTAGATGTCGGCACTGATGTTAGACATACACTGAAGGCAGAGTGAGCAGTTTTAACCCAGGACACTCACCTTACCAAAGAGTGGACTGAGCTGAACTTTGAAAGCTGACTATTATGGTGTTGGTAATCATTGTGCCACCATAACTGCTCTGAACAAACGATGGACTCTACGAGACCTATAAAGGTGCCCTGTGGTATCTGGCATCAAGATATTAGCATCAAGTCCTCTAAGTTGAGAGGTGGAGCTACCAAAATTTGGACCAGCACATCTCTCAGATACTCAATCAGACTGAGGCTAAGGGAATTTGGGGTCATTGGTAAATATTCACCAGTGTTGTCCAGGAGCCTTGTTGCTTTGGAGATGTTCTGATCCAGCCATCTGACCATAATGATTTGGTCCTTGGCAAAGTGAGTAAAGTATGCAAACTTAGACAGCATCCAACATCCTGTCTATAAGAACTGAGTTATTATCTAATATATCCAAGAACTTCACATCTGCTATTATGGGATGATCAATGTTTCTCGCTTCATCAGGGAGTGGTAATAATAACTGTGGTTAAGTACTGTGTACTTGTGGCTTGGTGCTTAGTATGTTCACCTTTCAGTGCTAGGCTCTCATGTTCAGTCCCTCATCTGGATAATTTGCATGTCCTCCCTGCATCTACATGGGTTTCCTGCAGGGTCTCCAGTTTCCCCTCACATCCTAGAAGAAAGATGCTAAATTTGTTTACCACCATGGTTTATATAATATATTTCTTTGATTTTTTCTAGTTTAAGTATTACCCACATTCAGATATGCAATCATTGACCTCTAAAATCAGTGGAAACATCGGTATGGTCTTAACAGATTTACTGGTTTATGGTTACCAGCACCAGCTCCATCATCATCTAGCTGTCTCTGACCACGTCTAGATGCATTGTAATGTCTAGTTATGTTACAGTATATGTAGCCGTGCAAGTTGTTAACTTAGCTACCAAAATAGACTCTCAGTGTGAGCATGATGAGAAAACATGGCTGAGTTCAAGGTCATCAGATATTGTATGTGGACTATGTTGCTCGACATGGGCCATGGCTCTGAGTGTGTGGTCAGAGATGGGGGGGGGTGACACACTGGTTACTGTGTTGGAGCCGTAGGCATAGTAACACAAGGTCATTATGACAACATTTGTCATCACGCTCTCAACCCCCCCCCCCCCCAAATTAAATGGTCACTAGCCCAGAGTT